>CM055268.1:79000155-79078619 GCA_029237695.1 Conchocele bisecta
TGTCAGACAGTGTATATATATATATCATGCTGTGTTTACAAATTGCACCAGTTAAAACATGAGAGACATTTCTGGTTTTCTGGATAGACACAATATACCATCAAGTTACACACCGTAGAGACGATTACGTCTACACACGACCATTCGCACGTCATAGACGTATTTCATGTCACTTCTATTCAACTTATTTGATTGTATTGCTTTATTGGTATTTAACGGCCTATGAACAGCTAATCCCAAATCAGAATGGAATATTTACATGTAAAACTACTGTCTGTTCCACATTTTTCTGCCGAATTACTTTTGGCTAGTAAACACATTTAAAAAATATTTAAACGCAAGTACTTTTTCACCAATAAAAAAGTCACCCTCCCCGTTTTGTTTGTTTGATGAAATTTCATCAAATATTTATTTTATAGGGAACAAACTATTTTACTATCGGAATTTAACATGGGGAAAAAAGGTGTAATCGCTGCCGGAAGAGTAAAGAAAATATGAAAACATTGGAAATTCACCCCGAAACCTGGCAAGATAGTTTGTAAATGATGTAACAAAGAAAACAAGTTATATTTTAAAAATCTGTCCACAAATAAAACAATGTTTTAAAAAAAATTATTTTTAGCACCCAAGTTAAATTAGCATAGGAAAATAGTTTGTTCGCAATAAAATCAATATTTGACTGAATTTCAAAAAATATAAAAACTTGGGATGGTGACTTGTTATTGATAAAAAAGTACTTACATTTAAATATTTTTAAGATTGAATGTGCTAGTTAATGGCCAAAATATCATCTGCAGCAAAATGTGGAACAGACAGTAGATGGACGGTAAATCACACAAATGCTCCCCGATGACGCCTGGATTGAAATTCAAAGTCCCTGACCCTGGGTATTGGTGTAGTATGCTTATTAATCACAACAAATGGCGATACATGTGTATATGAAGTTTCACATCATAATCTCAATTGGTAATAGAGATAAATTCTAAAGGTTTAACGCAATGTTTTGTTTATTAGTCACATTAATAGATACTAATTTGAAAAACTTTAACGCAAGTCATTTGATTTTGGGCCAGCATGGGTAGGGTATACAATGAATATATGGATGGTGATCAATGCCTATATGAAGTTTCAAGTTGATATCCCAAGCGGTCACAGAGATATAGCAATCTAAAAATACTTCAACGTAAGCTTTAACAAAACAAAATTCTAAGGCATTTGACCTTAATCTTGGGCTCCTGGGCAGCAAGTGTATACAATGAAAATATGGATGTTGATCAATGTGTAAATGAAGTTTCAAGTTGATATCCCAAGCAGTCACAGAGATATAGCAATTTTAAAAACTTTAACGTAAAACTTTAACAAAATGTTTATAGTCATTTGATCTTGACATTGGGCTCCTGGGCAGCATGGGTATGTTAAAAAGGTTATATTTTTATATCGGCATAAAAACACCAAGGTGCACATCTTCAATATGTGTAGAAAACGTGTGTATAGTTTCAGATGGAATGACGTAACGGTTTCAGAGGAGTTGTGTAAACAAACTCCGTACCCTATATAAACGTGTATAGCAAATTGTAGAAAACATTGCCAAGTTAAAAAGGATATATTTGTGTTACAAATATATTTTCGGCATAAAAACACCAATGTGCACATCTTCAATATGTGTAGAAGACGTGTGTTTAGTTTCAGATGGATTGATTGAACGATTTCAGTATTTGTGTACACAAACTATGCATTCTATCTGTCCCCTGCCCGCCCTACGGTAAAACATAATAATATATTATTTTTTTTAAACAGTCGTATACAAATTCGAACAGTTGGCAGCTCAGCGGAAGGTTACATCCGTGGTAAAATATTGCCACAAATACACTCCAAAATCATAGCCTTCCGGATATGCGGAACGTCTACCTGAAAAGAGAAATATAGTAATGGTTAAATGGTGAATGTACAATATCAGAAGAAAAGTATGTATATGAAAACATATGTTTCATGGCAGCCTTTAGGGCCCCTATAGGTGATTTGAGTTTATTTATTGGTCTTTAACGGCCTATCAACAGATAAGGTCACGTAAGGCTGGACAAACTGGTCCGATTCCGTTTCAACCTGCTGCATTGGCGCGGGGGGGGGGTGGGGGGATCCCAAAATCAGAACAGGTTCATACCAAACCAAAGTCACTTGGCCCCTTCACTTAAAATAAGATTACGAGTATTCGTAATACTCACATAAGGTGTATAACCAGATTCAACTGTCACATACAAAATGCCAAAGATGTATGCGAGAGCCAAATCGGGTATTCAGTCGGAATTCCGATACGGATCAACCCTGATCGTTCAATTACCCATCGCATACTCCCACCTACCACCCACTTGATAAACTCTTACACAACCTTCCACAAATTAAACGGACGGACAGTCAGAGAGACTGACAGATATGTCGAAAGCTATAAGGCACTGCCAAATCTCGACGGGGCAGTAATGACGCCACATTGACAACTTCGGAAGGGTTTCACCTAAAGACAATGTCAGCAAAGTTTAGAGACTATAGGCCATTAGTTTATGAGGATATGTTAAACAAAATACGGACGATGGTGGATGGAACACAATTAGCAGTAACAATAGCTGACACGAGCTTTGCACAGGTGAGCTGAAAAGTAGCGTTACCTGCATAAATGAAATGTCTATTCCAAAGGCTTCAGCAAGCGCATACTGGCACATGAAAACTCCACAATCAAATGCATTTTCCTGCTTCGGTAAATCCTGTAAAGAAAACAATTGTATCTGATGTAACCGCTAAAAGCAGTAATATGAAATATTTAGTCATTTGACCTTTACCTGCAGCAGAGTGGGCTATAAAATTCAAATACTGTTAAGTACAAGTGAACTAGATGGCCGCGGACCACATGTTGCACCGGCCAAGGCATTTGATAGTAGTAAACAATATTTTAATGCAAAACACGCTTCAACCCGTACATATACGATTGATTATTGAAAATAAATTTTACATAAATTCGAAACAAGAGTGCCGTAAGTCACAAAATACGCCCGTCGAACTTGGGCCAGACAGCGAAGATGCAAAAATGTGAAGCTGTCAACAAGGCAAGAAACATTAATGACAATTTTAAAGTCTATATCATTATTTCTTCCTCTGATTCTGATAAACATGTAGGCTAATATAGGTAGGGATGTGTAAAGTGGGAATTATATAGAATTGGACATAAAAAGGTAGAAAAAATGGCTAAGTTAAAAAAGTGATATTTTTGTTGCAAAATATAATTGTCTGCATAAAAACACCAAAATGCACATCAGTGTTGTATAAAAACTTTAATTTAAAAGAAATTTGACACGGGCGGGGCGTGGAATAACAATATGGATGATGATAAAACACCCATGTGAAGTTTGAAGTTAATCAGTGAAACATTTACAAATATTTACAAATTTTCATAAAATCTTTATGGTAAAACTTCCTTTAAAAGTAGTATGACATTGGACACAGGGGCCGCACGGGTTTGGCATAGAATGAAAATATGGATGATGATAATCACACATGTGAAGATTATAGTGAATTGGCAAAGAGATTTCCGAGATATAGTTAAGTTAACGTTAAAGGTATATGCCCACTCAGTAAGCACAAAATGTTCTTTATAGGAATTAAATAAGTGTATAATTGTGTCACTATTCCACCAGTTCTAAAGATTCCAAGTGCCCGATATACAGATATAATCATTTAGTAATATTTAGTTTACCGACAGTGATGCGCGGTGGTATCAGGCTATTTTCGTATGCAAATGAGGCATGATATATTTTAATTATTTATACTAATTAACTGCGTCACCTGGAAAAAAAATGTTTTCCACAGATTGTAAAGTATCATCATTGCACATCAAAAAATATACAGAGAATAAATAGTAATGTCCGTTAACATTTTAAGAAAACACGGTTATCGCCACTGATATAAGTGTCGAAATTTTCCGTGTGATATAACATGTATACTAATGCCAATAAATACGTGGGGTAATGGTGAATTAATTTGTATTTATCTAGAAAATGTCTCAGATGATGACTCCGATATGAAGAACATTTTGTGCCTACTGAGTGGGCATGTACCTTTAAGGTTAATTACAAAGTAATTTGACCTTAATATTGGGCACAAGGGCCGAACTGGTGGGGCGCAGAATGACAATATGAATCACGATAAACGCCCATGCTAAGGCTTTTTGAATGTATACGTAAAACTTTAACCTCGGACACGCGCACTGACGTACGTAGGCCAATGTGCAAACAAAATCGCACTGTCCGCAAGTGGGTGCGACAATGAAGTTCCAAGCTATTCCGATGCACAGTAACAGAGATCGTAGGTAGTCAAACAATTTAACGCAAATTTCCCAGAATACGACAGACAGAATGGTGACTATATTACATATCCAGATATTTGTGGTACATAACAACATATCAAGAGCTTAATATTGAGAGCTTAATAGCTGTGTGTCGCAACCAGGTTCATGCATAACAAGTGTACATTTCTTTGCCAACATAATTTAAACCTGTTATTTATTAACTATGAACAGGCTCCAGTTTTGTTTGAGCAAATCCAGTTGCTCAAAATAGCGACCCCATATGCATAAGGAGGGTTATGAAAAATTCAGACTGCACTTGACTATGAAAATTACTCGGCAATCACCAGTGCAAGTCACTATGAAAATTTTCATAACATTCAGTTCTGAGACAAACAATAGTCATTATGAAAATTTTCATAAACCGTACTATCACTATGAAAATTATCATAAGCCGTACAATCGATCTCTCTATGAAAAGTTCATAAAATGTACTATCCCTCTCACTATGAAAATTTTCATAAACCGTATTATTCCCTCTCACTATGAAAATTTACATAAGCTGTACTATCCCTCTCACTACGAAAATTTGCTTAAGCCGTACAATCGCTCTCACTATGAACATTTTCATAAACCGTCATATTCCCTCTCACTATGAAAATTTTCATAAGCCGTAATATTCCCTCTCACTATGAAAATTTTCATAGACCGTAATATTCCCTCTCACTATGAAAATTTACATAAGCTGTACTATCCCTCACTCTACGAAAATTTGCTTAAGCCGTACAATCGCTCTCACTATGAACATTTTCATAAACCGTCATATTCCCTCTCACTATGAAAATTTTCATAAGCAGTAATATTCCCTCTCACTATGAACATTTTCATAGACCGTAATATTCCCTCTCACTATGAAAATTTACATAAGCTGTACTATCCCTCTCACTACGAAAATTTGCTTAAGCCGTACAATCGCTCTCACTATGAACATTTTCATAAACCGTCATATTCCCTCTCACTATGAAAATTTTCATAAGCCGTAATATTCCCTCTCACTATGAAAATTTTCATAGACCGTAATATTCCCTCTCACTATGAAAATTTACATAAGCTGTACTATCCCTCTCACTACGAAAATTTGCTTAAGCCGTACAATCGCTCTCACTATGAACATTTTCATAAACCGTCATATTCCCTCTCACTATGAAAATTTTCATAAGCAGTAATATTCCCTCTCACTATGAACATTTTCATAGACCGTAATATTCCCTCTCACTATGAAAATTTACATAAGCTGTACTATCCCTCTCACTACGAAAATTTGCTTAAGCCGTACAATCGCTCTCACTATGAACATTTTCATAAACCGTCATATTCCCTCTCACTATGAAAATTTTCATAAGCCGTAATATTCCCTCTCACTATGAAAATTTTCATAGACCGTAATATTCCCTCTCACTATGAAAATTGTCATAAACCGTCATATTCCCTCTCACTATGAAAATTGTCATAAACCGTAATATGCCCTATCACTATGAAAATTGTCATAAACCGTAATATTCCCTCTCACTATGAAAATTTTCATAAACCGTCATATTCCCTCTCACTATGAAAATTTTCATAAACCGTAATATTCCCTCTCACTATGAAAATTTTCATAGACCATAATATTCCCTCTCACTATGAAAATTTTCATAAACCGTCATATTCCCTCTCACTAGGAAAATTTTCATAAACCGTAATATTCCCTCTCACTATGAAAATTTTCATAGACCGTTATATAGACCGTAATATTCCCTCTCACTATGAAAATTTTCATAGACCGTAATATTTCCTCTCACTATGAAAATTTGCTTAAGCCGTACAATCGCTCTCACTATGAACATTTTCATAAACCGTCATATTCCCTCTCACTATGAAAATTTTCATAAGCCGTAATATTCCCTCTCACTATGAAAATTTTCATAAGCCGTAATATTCCCTCTCACTATGAAAATTTTCATAAACCGTAATATTCCCTCTCACTATGAAAATGTTCATAAGTCGTACTATCCTTCTCACTATGAAAATTTTCTTAAAACGTACAATCGCTCTCACTATGAAAATTTTCATAAAATGTCCTATTCCCTCTCACTATAAAAATTGTCATAAACCGTAATATTCCCTCTCACTATGAAAACTTTCTTAAGCCGTACAATTGCTCTCACTATGAAAAGTTCATAAAATGTACGATCGTTCTCGCTATGAAAATGTTCATAAACCGTACAATTCCTCTCGCTATGAACATTTTCATAAACTGTAACAACCCTCTCACTATGAAAATGTTCATAAACCGTAGTATTCCTTCTCACTTTGAAAAGTTTCATAAGCCGTACTATCATAAAATGTCCGATCGCTCTCGCTATGAAACCATACAATCCCTCTCACTTTGAGAAAAAAAAATCATAAGCCTTACAATCGCTCTCACTGTGAAAAGTTCATAAAATGTACTATCCCTCTTCGTATAAAATTTTTCATAAAATGTACAATCCCTCTCACTATGAACATTTTCATGAATCGTAACATCCGTACTATATATTGAAGTCACTATGCAGAACTCCAATCAGAATTCTCAATATGCCGTATCTTGTCATTGCGTGGGAAAACATGTATTTGACCCTGCGGCAATATGTTAATACTTGTTGCATTTTGAAGTGCAGCCCCTAATCAGCATACAGCCTCGTATGGCTCCGGATATGCATTGCAACTAAATAGCAAATAGGTCTCGGTCACTGCGGCAAAGCATACTCAATGTTTATTTATATCCGCAGGTTAATATTAAAATGGTGATTGTGATGGTAAAACTATGAAAACAAACTATCCTAATTGTGTGTAGAAATAAGAAAAATGTCATAAAATAACAATTGCCAAGCAACTAAAAATTAACCTCTAAAAGCTTATTATTATATGAAGGTCAGTAAAAAAGACTAGCGTGGCAGTCGTGTTGTGTGACTATTCATAAAATTGCAAACACAATTTTTTTTTAAATAAGGCATATAAAAGATCATATAAAAGGCCGTGTTTATATTTTGGATAGTCAAGCAGCACAATTGTCACAGTCATCTTACTGATATTCCATTAATATTAGGTCTTAGAGGTGATTTGTTTTTGTTTCCATGGCAATGTTTATTTTTTATATTTTTCGGCCACACCAATGGGAACTTTTTAACCATGTTACCATTACTGCCACTTTTTATCACTGTTGGAGTATATGTGTGTATGTACAGAAGACAAAACATGAAGATCATCGTATGACATTTAATATACGTACGTCATTTCATCAACTAAACAACTTATTTAAAATGTACCAAAGCAGTATGCTATCTTTAGAACTTCTATGATCCGAAGAGAATGCAATTCATTGATTCCTGTATGTGTACAAATAATACGAATATTCTACAATTACTTGGCATGTTAGTTTCTAACATTGTCTCTTTTACTGCCACAAGTATACCGGACAGCCATTACCAAAGCATCATTTCAGTTTGTAATAGTATTCAACAAAGCACTACTTTGTTATGATAAAATACAAAGCTCTGCATATCCTGTTTATAGGCCAGTTGCATTCCACAAAACACATGACCACGATTTGAAAATGTGAATTCATTTATTTACTGACGTGTAACGGCCTGTCAACAGCTAACGCCATATGATATACGTCATGTGATTTTGTACCTAAGAACATTTTCATGAAATTTATTTGCAGAAACTTTGATATTTTCTGTAAATGACGTCGAAAGATAACGAAATTTCCATAGGCAATGTGGAAGGCTGTGCAAATTTCGTCAACTTTCGACAGATGGAAAATACCGTAAATTTTGTAAATATTTTTCATGAGATATTGCACATGTTCTTAGATAGAAGATCAAATGGCTCGTTATAAACTGTACGTGTATTAGGCCGGGTTTACTGGTTCGAATCCCATATTTCACCACAATTCCAAAATTAGTATTGCATATTTGCAGATGAAACAATATATGTATATGTATTCAGCCCTGAAATTATAATAACCTGATATAGTGACAGATAAACACCAAAACTGTTTAGCCCACCTCCCTAAAAGTAATAGGATTATTACTAATCCTACTAATTTTATAATGGTATCACGAATTCAGAATGAATTGGCGATATCACCCTTTCGAATAGGTGATATTACTCATTCGAATCTGTGACATCATGTATTCGAATCAATGATATCACCATTTCGATACGAATGGGTTATGGTGCGCTGTTTTGGACTTTAATAGCACTTTGTGATATCACCCATTAGAATCGGTGATATCACCTATCCAAAATTCAGAATTCATAGGTGATATCACCCTTTCGAATAGGCGATATCGCTCATTCGAATGGGTGATATATTATATTCGAATACGTGAGATCACCCATTCTTTTTTAATCTGTGATATCCCCGATTCGAATACATGATACCACCTATTTAAAATGGTGATATTATCTATTAATTTCGAAATGGTGATATCACGCATTCGGATCTGAATATCAAAGTGCTATTAAAGTCCAAAACGGCACCCCATAGCCAGGCAGATTGATTGCCAGGGATTATATACAGATTACCGTTACGATTTGTAACTTCATACATGTACGAGGGTTATCGCAAATATATTGAAAACGTGTCACATCACTATCGATACTTGCTAACATACATCTTGCTATAGACCTATCTGATTCGCACAATGTCAGCTGTAACTCATCACCAGAAAAACATATTTGTGCCAGAACAATATCTGAACTATTTCCCATATGCCTGACTATTGTTTGTCAAATACCATACTATTGTCTGTGTCATGAAACCTGCCCAACTATTACGACAATATATGCAAAAACAACATTTTGGTTGGTAATATTAAATTTTACCCAAACCTTAAGAATGAGCCGTTTTTCTATTTCGTAAAATTCAGTCAAATGTTAATTGACTCCGAAACCTGGCTATATAGATTGGAAAATGATCGTAGAAAACAAGAGATACGTTTTTGAACATTACTAGCTTAGTTAAATAATTAGAAAATAAGTTCCTTACAACACCGTGAATATGATATAAATCTACAATACTACAGTGCACATGCTGACTTCAAAATCACGTGATTTGTTAGTGTACCTGTCAGATATAGGTTTCGCCATATTGGCTTTACTGTAAAGTACAACAAACAATAAATACATTGTGCCACACTAGTAGAGGAAATATTCTTCTTTCATCTGGTGTAATTGTTTGTGTTACATATTGTTAAACGCGCGCATGATTGAAAATGTTCAATTTATTCGCTGTTAGTGACTGGTTGTATCACGAGAATATATTTGACCGTCGGCTGTTCGTGTCGTTATTTTAAAGTTTCAACGTCACTTTGCTATTTCAACGCTCATATCCCAATCATAGATCTCGTCATTGGCAACTCTTTGGCGAATGCCATCCTCGTCGAATGTTACCAAGTATCCTACAAATAGTAATAGTATACACGTATATGTATGAACACGTACCGATCTGAGACAGATGAGACTGGGTAGACCAACCTGTAGTCAGCAATACATGTACCACATAAAGCAGACAAGCATACAGTGGTAATCACAGTCACTGTGTTTTCGTTTGTTCAAATAGCGACCGTCTAGGGGTTTCATCTGCACGTGACTATATATTATAAATAAAAATCCGTGCGTCGGGCATATTATAGTTAGTCAGAATAGATGGCTATATTGCCAGTCGAAATGTGTTATTATTTAACAATATGATGGTTTGTAGCCACGAATACATTCGAAGATTATGGAAGCACAAATACTTATTATAATATCATGCTTGCTCACAACTGATATATGCAATTAAGGTTAATAGAAAGGTGACTATACATACAATAAAATAAAACAGAATTAAATCAATGAGCCTACATATACATATAAAATATTACACCGTTGACCAGTATATAGTAACATGAGAACAATGTGACATATACATCATGCTCTGCAAGTAATTGCTGCAAATTCAGATTAGACTGTGTATTCCAAACAGATTGAACAGTCTATGGATCCGTTAGCCATAATATAAGTCAATGAAACCCCATGCTTTTAACAAAATATATAAAATAATATTAGCCAGTTGACCTATATCGGATACAGACTACACGAACGACCATTCGCATAAGTCATAGTCATCCAGTCACAGTCACATATCGATATGTTTCCACGCTGCTTTACTAACCGTTTCCTTGTACTTGATTGATGATAGCTGGATACGCCTTTCCGTCTTTCTTGTATAGTGCAAACACTCTATAGCCAATTCTGAATCTTTCCTGGAATCGAAACAAACATGTAATAACAAATTGAATAGCATGTATTGTTACATAATGGTACCAGACATGGGGGCCGTTTCACTAAACTTCTTACGACTAAAATGTTCGTAAGTGTAAAATTAGTATAGTTTGTAAATGTCACAATTATAACGATTTTTTCTTGTAAACAAATATTGGAACTTAAATTTCCAGACGATCCTAAAGTTTCACTTACGAACATTTTAATCATACGAAGGAATTACACGCTTGTGTTCTTTAACACCCATGCGTGGCATTTTCCGTCTCATAGACAAGTCTAGGAACCGCACATCTGGAACCTGGATAGCGTCGTCGTATTTTTGTTTCATGAGACTTACTTGGTAACAGAGGAGAAAACGTGCATCAACCATATTGGAAGATATAACTAGTTGTATTATGACTTTGTTTTCAAATTATAGCCACCAGCTTATTATTTACAAATACACATTATCTTGTAACTGTTTAGTGTGCAAATCATGTAAACTATTGCTAGACACATATATGTATTTCCAAGAACCATGTAAAAGTAATTTTGTATTTGACTGATTGTATTCCCATGCCACGGATAGAAAACAATACACTCACATGAGAGCGAAGAGTCCATGTAAAGTTACACAGTAAATATGAGCAGATAACATGATACACGTGATAAACGAGAGGCTTGGGTTCAGAACTAAATATATCATCATTTATTTTCCATCCGAGATAACCATCAGGTCCTAAGTTCCAACATTTCTACACAATCACACTGACCCTGAATGATAGTGAAGTGTAACAGCACATGCCGTATATACTTACCAGCTCGTTGGTCACTTTCCGTAGTTTACTTGTTCCTTGCTGTTCACATTCTTCACCGTTCTTCACCTACAAAATGATATGTATTATCAGACTATATATTATTTGTCTTACATATTTTGACATTAAACGGTTTAGAATCTCTAAATTGACAACAGCCGCCTACTAGTATGTAATGAAAGACACAAATTTGGTTGCTATAATTAATGATACTGGAAAAATAATCAATTGAGTAATAACATTGCGGCTGTTGCAGACAGTGTATTGTTGTAGCGGGGTGCACTTTCATAGTTCAAAAACGACATATTCAATTTCAATACAAACAAATTGAATGATTATATTGTCACTCAGACTTTGTTTGTGTCTGTCAGTTTTCAAAGTGATCATAGTTATTGCTACATGTGAACTACATGTATGATGCAAGTGGCGCAGTCCTTATTTGTGACTGCGCCATGCGAATTGGGTTTCATGGTATATGCGTGTATTCTTTGTACTACTACCACGTTAAAGGAATGTATGATAAACAGGCAGACTCAATATTTGCTACAATATGTATTCGAAGCGGCTTGAGTATCTAGACCACCATCCTTTGTTGGATACATACTATATTTCACGAGGTAGCCATACTACGTCGAGTGAATTACATTCAGACTGGTGGTTATTCTATTTTACATGCCGTTGTTTAAAATCATACCGTTTGTCTGTTGGATCAGCTTTATGCAGACATGTGCATTCTTGTCTGTAACTGCACTCATTACAGTACCGTTCGACTTGTTTGATTTGACACTTGTGCTGAATATGCTAGGATGGGTAGTTGCAAGACCGCTCGTGAGCAGATGCACATTGAGGTCCAACCAGCATACATCATGTATGAGGTGAATAATACTCAGACATTGAGTTTGGACTTCTCTGCTGGTTAAATACATTAGTATATAATTACTTAGTTTAATATAGTGCAGGTGAATTGGAATAAGGTGGTACTTGAATGACAACATGCTACTGTCGTAATTGGGTCAGCTCGTTATTTAACTTTACCTAATATAATATATCACCCATGAAATCATTTATAACCGTCATGTACCTTTGGCAAAGGCGTAATATCACCCCGTGCCACAGAGAACGGCAAGCACTGTACGTCATAGATAGATTCTTTTTCCTGGAACGATAATGCCCATGCAAGCTGTTGTTATTGTTTATATCACTTAGTACGTTGGTGTGTCAAAATAATGTGATGACATATAAATGTTGAACACCAACACAATCGCTAAAATTAAAAGAATCATATAAAGCAAATTAGATATCGTCATGTGTTTCGCAGACATGCAGTTGAAGGCTCGCCAGTAATGTTTCTGTTATATTAACAACCTAAGCGGTCTTATTTTCCTACACTCATAAGCATGGTCAAAATGAATACCCCCGGTACAAAACTATATAACTACAGGAAGACTATGGAATGTAATGAATAAGAAGTGTTCATATTATCCCAAGCCAGTGACTGAAACGAACAATCCTGTTAAATTCCAACGGCTATACGTACTCGTGTGTAGTCGACAGGCACATGTAATAAATGAATTATTGCAGCCATACTTCATGAGCTGCAAATTAAACGTCATGTGACATGTGTTTGCTGCATCTCAATACACGGTTCTTATCTAAAATGTGTGTGTTTTGCTAATATAAATTTAAACTGGGAAAAAGCACATTACAATAGTCTGTTAAATGTCGTTTCTTAATGGAAATTAAATGCAGTTGACACATTAATCAGTATAGACACAATCAAATATATTGTATATTATGATGAATAGCGATTAAATCATTTGAAAAAGAAATGATTTATTTTACAGATTTTAATCAATCTGGCGGGCAAAATACGTAGGTACGAATACAGTATACCTACTCCATATTTGGAGTTACATAATGTCAACAGTGCTTGGCAATATGATCACTATGCCTCCCTTATCGCCGAATGGCTGGGAAAAAATCCAAATTCATGAGGCAATTCCTTTACTTACTTGAACATTTGTCATCCGGTGTTTTCGTTTCAAATCGACATCTTTTTCCTTGAGCATCGCGCGTATATCCTGTTCACAAATTAAAGGTACATTCCCATTCAGTAGGCACAAAGTGTTCTTTATAGGAATTAAATAAGAGTATAATTGTTTCAATATTCCACTAGTTCTAAAAATTACGAGTGCCCACAATACAGATATTTAGTAATATTTATTTTACTGATAGTGACTCGCGGTGGTATCAGGCTATTTTCATATGCAAATGAGGCATTTCTTTTAAACTTAAAACCTGAAAAAATAATATTTGTTAACAGATTTATAAAGTATGATCGTTACACATCCAAAAATAATTACAAAGAATAAATAGTAATATCCGTTAACATTTTAAGGAAACACTGTTATCGCCCCTGATATCAGTGTGGAAATTTACATCTGATATCAAATGTATAATAATGCAAATCAATACGTGGGGTAATGGTAAATTAATGTTTATTTTGCCAGAAAATGTCCCAGATGATGTTTCTGTTATAAAGAACAGTTTGTGCCTACTGAGTGGGCATGTACCTTTTAATATACACGTATGGGAGAAAACATGGATTATTTCTTCTGTTAAAAGTACAGATCCTAATAATGGACCAGACATATGCATGCTAATAGTCTACGTAATTCGATATAAATCAATGTCAGACTGCCATGATACGCAGGGTGGTCTTGGTCTACCATGGAAGCACGCGCAAATCATATTTTAGGATCCTCATGTGTGCACATTACGTTCAGAAAGCAAGACAAATCTGTGCCCTTCATTACTTTTACAGTATGTGTATCCATGATATATATCATGTTAAGCGACATTATTCTCCACTAAAAAATGGAATACAGTTTCAACAAGCTCCATTTCATTGCTCTTGACATAAAATTCGCCTTCAAAGAGGGTAATTAATTTTATACTACATGTACCTGAATTTCCCCATCTTTGACATTGATCTGCGTAAGTAGGTCTCTCACTCGAACTTCCAACTCCTGAAATGACATTAGATACAGTATACATGTATATAAATGTATGGACGAAGTAATACATGGTTCTGCACAGTAAACATGTTGTCATCTATATTCACCCGAGATGCCGTTGTATTCGTTGAAGATATGCAATCACAAACTGGAAAATAAAATTTATTAATGCGTGTTCACGATGCACGTGTTAATAATGACGATCTGTGAAACATAACTTATCAAGTTACCCCTCTGTGCATATTTGTTCAAGAAAACGATGCAATATACAATTAAATTATGTTTCACTATTTGTCTCATCACTTCTACACGTTTGACACCAGTACCTTTGACATGAGCAGATGTATGCCTTAGAAACATGATAGCAATCAAATAAAAATCGGCTATCAATAAAATAACATTCGATAAAATGACGGCATATTAAAATCGTTAAACATTATTTAGTTTACAATAATTGCAAATAGGCGCATATTAAGCACATACTACACATTCGGAGTAATATAAGTTATAACAGATTATAGAATGTACTCAAGTGTTATTAACGCACATGGTATGGACAGATAGAAGAACAAGCGGTGGAAAAGATAAACTATTAATACTACTTCTTGACCTGATACTTCCATGTCATTTTACTACACACTAAATAACACGTCTGGTATATACTATTGTCTCACCCGTTTTCAAAGCTTACATACGTATTTACCGAATGTTAATTAATATACTATACCTTATTTGTCCCCTCAGCCTGTTCCTTCAATTGTGTCGCATTTTTCTCTCCTGACACAAATTCCTGTAAGAATGCCATATATAGATATTAACGGATGCTTACATGTATTTACACATTCAACTTAGTTAAGCCAAACTTGCTAATTTCCGAATACTACAACTGTAATGATAAACAAGTGGAATTTTGTATCGCACAGTTTTGTCAATGTGGGTGCCTGTGCTTTCACAGTCCGCTAATCACGCGTTAACAATATCACAACAATATGTATGCATACACAACGATCGAAGAGCACAGCTAAGCATACAAAGGCAAAACTCATACTCTTTCCAGAGTACATGAGCAACCACATAGTCGTCAAGAAACTCAGGAACTAGCGGTATACGGTTCGCTAAGTACCTCAGAAAGTGTGTTAGAGACAACAGCAAAATAAAACTCCAACGAACAAACATATTAAAGTAGAATCAATGGAATTACGGTACAATGCGTAAGTGAATTTGACAAGGAAACCGACTTGGAACAGCCATGGGGAAAACACTACCTACTGAAGTATCAAAACTCGATTTATTTCGACTATCAACTTATTGTTCACAATATCGTCATGTCCGGATTGGGCAAGTACGCAAATTAATATCGAATATATTCCATTAATCATCGTAGGTCGTGACGTTTGTGTTTTAGCCGTGTTATTGGAGGCCGTGCAATGTTAATGAATTATAATAAAACTTATATTTGACACTGTGAATGCATACTATCATTTTATGTCGCATTCAGTAGCAGGTACGTACTCTGTTCTGTGACTTTACTGAATCCATTTCTTCGCTCTTTTTGTCTAGACGTTGGCGTAGTTTCAATGTTTCGCATTCGAGTTCCTGCAATGGCGATCACGAGTATTTGTTTACATATTTTACATATTTTATTTTAGCATTTTATATGATTAAGGACTCGTCCTACCCATGATCTTCATTTGAATTAAACATAATGCGTTCCTAAATGTGATGGAATGTATGTATAGCAGATATGTGAACATTTTCATTTTACTGTACACTTGGTTCATGGGGTGGGCAGTCTAAGTATGTTCAAGCCATCAGCCAGTTTCATTTCTTGTGGCATTTTGGCAAAGAAAGGAAAACGCATACATATCTAGCAATATGTAGAACATCAAATATACACCAGTCATATACGGCATGTATTCTGTTCCTACATAATGTATTGTGCTATATGTATGTACACACGGGTCATATTTACTAAGCAAAGTCTACACTACATATACAGGTATAATGTAAAGTGTCTACTACTATCATACATTATTTGGTATATACGGTATGTATTGTGTGGTCAGCCAGGTAATGTGAATCACTTTGCCATTTGTGTGTACAAGTATATTTACAATGGCCACTTGTGTTGTTAAATTGAATAGCCACAAAACTCTTAATATTTTGCATTTTAGTACAATATAATTTAAAGGAGTGTGTCGTGGTTTTTCTACATATGAATATATGTTCTACTATGTATGTCACTTCTTTGACAAACGCCACAACATATGCAATTAGCTGATGGCTTGACCACACACAGATGGCTCAGATGCCCACTACATGAACCGTATAGTATACGGTAACAACGAATGTTCACATATATGTTATAGATATTATCCCAGGACAGTGATGAAACAATTATGTTTGAATAATATGATGATTAGGGGCAGGACGCGTCCTTAAAACATAACTCTACTTGAAACATAACAACAATTAGATATATTTAATCAAATGAAAGTAGTTTCCATTATATAAGTATACGTACTCGATTGTGCGCCATTGCTGATTGCAATTCATTTCGTTGATCTTCGGAAGCTCGTCCCTTGGTATCCTCCTTTAATTCGAGTTCCTATACGGAAACAAAACATAAACTATTTAATTACACAACACAATACTCTGGCACAATTTTGTAAACACAATAATAAAGCCACAATGTAATATTAATTATGGATGCAATATGTTAACTTGCGCATATACAATTTGCTGTTTCTGCAATGACATGATGTAATCTGTTGAATATTTTCAGACTGCCGTGATAACAATCGGCTATTTCAAACATTTATATTTCTAAAGATCCTGTTCATGCACACCAAAGATCCTGCTCATGAAGTCTACTGTATATCATTTAATCTGATAAGGAGTACATACATTTCCTAGCGTGAATAACCGCAGTGACTGACGATCAGTGTATCTGCTTATAAGACTGTGCTGTTGCATATGCTGACTAGATACACACGGGTTGGACAATAGTATGTATTTACTTTGTGTCAGCTGCTTCCACAACACTCAATTATGTGATATCATTATCATAATTTGAGTTTGGTGTGTCATCTAAATGAACGGAAAGTGCAAATACACATGTACATGTATGTACTATAATTTTACCATTGCAATGTTACTGGTTGTGGTACCGTCTTCTATGTCCGCCGCCGCTTTCGCCAATATCTGTTAAATTAATAATTAAATGTTTCAATACGTGGAAAGCTATATTTATCACCAAAGGCTCCGTATTGTTGACGTAATTTCACGTGCCAGGAACCATGTCACCGCGGGTGTTCGATCGATTCATTGTAAAACGGCCAATAACGTCGTAGTATCGCTAATCTAAAGCACGTTTATGACAGCACGTTGTCATTCCATCAGACAAAAATATGCGAAGAGGCTGGGCCAACAATAAGATGGTTATAATTCACATATTAAATGTTTAATAAACTTATTTCATCGCTCGCTACGCTCGCTCGAAATTAATGTATTAAACTTTAAACTTTAATGTATGAACTATAACTATTACATATTTCGTTTGTTGTTATGACGGAAATAATTACGTTACTTCATCTTGTTCAGTTTACCGATGTTGAGCTATTGGTTTCAGTCAAGTGCGTGCCGAGAATGCTGTTGCTATCTGTGCAATGCATTGTTAATGACGGCAACATGAAGTCAAAATGTATTCCAGCTGAGAATGATGTGCATTCGTACATTTACAAACCTTTTTTCTGCAATCTTTATCTTGTCTGTGATTGATTTTCTGAATAAAAGAACATAGTTACGTACATGTACATGCAAACAATGCCGTATTCCCGCGTGTACATGTGTTCCTACATTCGACTGGTGTATTCCCATTTAAAGGTTATATTCAATACTGAAACACATCTTAACACATGTTGGTTACATGCTTTATATATATTGGATACGTCATATCATAGTTTGATTTTCAACCATATACATTGTACCATACAAGGCTACACAATTATCTCTATCACCGTGTTCGCGAAACTGGTTTGGAAGACAAATTGATGTAACTGTCATGGCCTGTTTTCGATTTCAATCTTGCTTGCAGTTCATGAAGTAAATACTTTTTCATCAAATGCTGTCGACACTTAGCTGAAGGTTCAGAGACAACATTCGACGACATCTTAGAAATAAAAATATTGTGTTGTTTTCCAAAGCGAAATCATAAAACTTTAGAGATATGATACGTGATATACTTTCACAGCCGTATCATGGTTTAATTTTAATAAAAAGCACATCAACATGATTCTAAATAAAATGGCGTCGTACATGTAGATGGCAAACGGTTAGTCTTATAATAGCGGCCTTAAGAGTCAATTTCAAATTGAGTACGTGCATATCACCAAACAAGTCTAGAATGGTTTTCATATGTCCAATATACGATGAGACATGTTTTTTACTAGTACGTGTAAATATTTACATACAACCCCAACAGGTAAATCGTATAATACTGAAAGATAACTGGCGTGGCAAGCATTACCGTTCATGAAGTGTGCTCGCTCGTAGAATAATAACTAAAATGCATACTAGTAGTCAGATTATATCCCATATTTATAACAAGCTATGTTAGTGCTCTGCAGAATAATACACACACACCATCGAATTTGATCAAATAATGGTGTGTATGTTGTTGTTAATGGTCATTCTGTGCAGTCCATAAATGGAAACTGCACAATTGAATACCCGAAATCTAATTTGAGACGCTGACCCTTCATATTTTATTTTAAAAAATACAATAGGCTGCTTGCCCTGAACCAATGAATAACGTAAAGCAATTGTTCTTAAAAGTAATGAAAGAACATACGTACATATACTTGTATAAACAAATTTAGAATTATCAATATGATAACTACATCTCATTTACATAGAATATTAAGATCTACACATATGAGGGTCACATAATTAATATAAGGATGATGACTAATAAGCATATACATATTCAAGCCAATTCGATATACAGTTACAGAGGTAGTAGGTACCCGAAAACGTTAATGCAAATCTCGGACAAACGTATGGACGGACAAGGTGGCGAATATATGTACCCCGAAATAAAATCGCGGTACATAGAACCCAAATGTCTAGTTTAAAATATTAATTCATTATGTCATTTAATATGTATATGGTTGTTGCTGACCTGATGGATCCAAATAGTTTAACATTCAGATCAGCATTTCGGAACTGCATAGCATGGATGATGACATAGTTGACACTCACTTGTTTTCTGACTCGTTGCAGTGTCATCGGAGTTTCATCTGTCGGGTTGGGCATTTCGTTGATGAGGGATGGAAGCTGCTTCACCTTGGCACTGCCATTCAGTACTTCCTTTAGGATATACTTCGCTTGTCCTTCAGACAGTTTTGACAACTTGGAGTAGACATATAATGATTGATGTTTTGAGTGTGTATGTATTTCTACAAATAGCTCCCAACACCCGCTGGTCATAGATGAAATCCTTGCCAATGTGGTAACCCTCTTCCTTCTCCTGTTCTGTTCTTTCTTATCCGGACACTGTGTAAATATAAACAAGTAAACATATATAACATTAGTGTTATGTATAAAACATTAATCGAACTGAACTACTGAAATATATGTCTCTGCAAAGCCACATATCAAAAATGCCATGTAGTATACTGTGGTCATCACCGTATGCATGCCGAAACTACATCCAGTAACTAACTACTGACATTATTGCTGCCAATGAACCGTTGGCTATTATGCACATTAAATGTAAAAGTATGTAAATGTAAGACTTAAGACACTTTCATCAATAAGAAAAGTCACCCTCCCCAATTTACGAAATACAAAATGGAAATTGACTACGAAACTAAGAAAACAAAGTTCAATATTGATAATCTTTTGTTATTGATGAAATCGCACATACATTTAAATATTTAATGTATTTATATTAGATTAACTTTGGTACATGTACCTCTTATCATCACCATCAGGCGTGAAAGCGCTTAGATTATAATGTTTATATAAAAGGCTATTGTAGTAATTTTGTTTTCTATATTAAAAGTATAGAATTTATTAAATAAGTCAAGAAACATGTAATGTATAGTTATTACTTCTAAATATAAATATCATACCGATGCGTTGAAAACTTCGAACATCATTTCTAAGAATGGCGACGACAGGGCTCCATCAAACGATTCCATCAAAACCCGACGCATCAGTACAACCATGTCCATGTCCGAAGTTGCTTTCGATAGGCAAGCTTCTTGGTTGGAAATCATTGCGACTGCCCTAATTTCACCAAGCGTTAGCCCTTTGTAAACATTTACAAATCTGAAGAAGAAGATACAATTCACATGTATAGTTGGGCCGTCGGCTGCAAAAAAGGACATTGCGTATGTTTAACTAGCAAACGTTTATTCTACCAGTGGCGTTTGTACAACTATAGGCACTCTATATTCTATGAAATTACTGCCCCCCCCCCCCCCCACAACCCCCAAAAATAATAAGTACTGCATGTCGTTTTGTGCCGCCTTCATTCTTCACACTGTTGTATTTGACATTTGTATTTGCAGGAATACGCAGACTGATCTAGTAATACACTATTTGTGCGTGTCGTAATGTATATCACCATCATTCAGCCGGATCAATGTGATTTAATCGGCTTAAGCACTGTAAAATCGATTAGTTTAAAACTGTAAATGTACATTTGTATTACATGCATAGTGTTTACATTGTAAACCATACCGGTATTTGAGGCATTCTGCTGTTGGAAATACATCTTCCAGCTAATAATACAAATTAATACGTCTGGTAAATGAATGTTTATTTGCATGAAAAATGTGATATCAAAAGAATGGGCATCTACCTATGTTACAAACTGGAATGTGTGTGTCCAGCATTAAGCACAACGTTCCGATTATTTATTTGTTGAAGGATATTCAAAGACGAAACCGGACACGCTGTGGTGCAGTACAAGCACTTCAGCACGGATGATGAGTGGAAGCCAGACCATGGGGAACGACCGATAGAAATATACAAGTTAGATGGGAATGCCGAACAAATTCTTCCGACCACAACTCCAAAACTGGTCATACCATCGATGGATGAAGACGACATTAAAGATTTATAAAGGTACATCAGTATATGTATATTTGTGTGTGTGGTATACAGTGCATTATTCTGTACAATATAATACATATGTAAGAACACATACTAACTACCGATGTATGTGTATGCAAGTTATTATCCGCCTGTTAACATATGGGAGATCTGCAAACCCTATTGAACATTATTATAATCGTTTGATGAGTATTCTGCATATGAATGAATGCTATAACATCAATAACATCAATAAATATGTATTGAACTAATACGCATGAGTGAAACATGCTATGATACTGTTTAATAATTGAACGGCTGATGTCAGAAATAGTCAGTCCCTCGAAGTTTCCGCTGAACCACCCTCTCCCTGTCAGACGGGGTAAGATATTGATGTGTTCATAAACAAGTTGTTTACCAGGATGTTGCTGTACAGTGCCGACAATTAATTGTAATTTTAGGGCTGATATTTACTCACCATATAGCTGTATTATACTCCGTAGTCTGAATATCACCGTGCTGTTGAACGGGCGTAATAAAACCACCTTCAATCAATCATCCACTTATAATGCTACAATCGTTCCATTAATAGATGTCATTAAATGGTGTGTTTGACACGTTCTCTATTGATTTGCATGTAATATATTAGCCTTAATTTATTTGTTGAGTACATACATGTATATGTAACAGTACTTTGAGATAAAGTACAACTAGACTACTAATATTCTATAGATTGGTAATTCACACTCGCTGATTAACTCGCATATACTTACGATTATATTTGCTCAAAATGAATTTATTTATTGTATGTCTATTTTATGTTGCATTAGTTCACTTCAGAGAAAAGATTTTAAACTGGCCAGTTTCACAGAAAACGGTGTTGCGGCATGGCAACAATTCTTCTACGCACCACTGGAAAAACCAGCTGCACCAGCATGGCCACTGGCGCAGTTAAAAGAAACTGCAGACACGCATACAGGCTCAACCCTTTCTCCACGACAGAAGGAACTTGTCGAAGGATATATGCGTAACGGCATGAATTCCGAGAGGTGAGATCACATTAAATAAATTAATTATATTATGCGTAACGGTCGATGCATAGCCCTGATAGATTGTCAATAATACGTTCCCTTAATTGGTATGTGTTTGTGTGATGAACTACATGCAGATTTTACAATGTAGCAAGTATCCGCTTTGTAACTTATTGTGTGGTTGATATATGTTATATGACCAATCACTGGCTACAGCTTTTAGGCATAAACCAATATTTTAGGCCACTTTGGGTCAATTTCTTCCTCCATGAATTTGAACGGTTTTCTATAACTTGGAGATTCGCACTGACTTTTGTTCTGTTGTATGCAATATTATAATAAATTATATATAGTTGTAGGTGATTCGGGCATATTTATACATCAACATGATTTTTATTATAATTAGTATTATTTTATATGTGCTTCACTGTAATAAATAACATGTGAACTTCGCTATGTTCGCTTATATTAATACATTTGTAATAATTGTTTATAACACACAGAATATGTTTGTGTCGTGCCACATGAAATATTCAGGTAATTGTGTATCTTGTTTCAGGTTTATACGGCCCAGCCACACACCGGAGAGAGGGGGGTCTATGCAGATAGACGCCACTATCGGACAGGCCAGATGGTGATTGTTTTAAGCAACCAAGCAAGCGGCTATGTAGCTGAAGTAAAAGGCGTCGGTTCAAAGTTGGTGGTGCAGCGTTACATCAAACTAAACACTATTTTCAGACCAGCGGCATCAGATCATACACTAGAAGTAGCGTGGCATCAGTGCATTCCGGGAGGGTTTTCTTTGACATCGCAAAGCAGACTGCCGAAACGTATTTTAGAAAAGGTTGATAATAGAGGAATAATGCTGACATGATATACAATTCGCAATACACTGCGCAAATGTGTCTATAAGCGCTTCTTCTGAGTTTATCCATTTCATGTGATAATTCCAATGCAATGCACTTGATAAAGCAATGCACTTGAAATAACAGTCATTTAATCGACATGAAATGCATTCACAAATTACGGTTTTAATCTTTCTTTAATTAGATAATAATGTGTATATTAATGGATGCAACATTGGTGGCCCGGCTGCAAACGCGATTAACTGAAGTAGCTGGAACTTCTTTTTATTCAATATATCCACACGGGATTCTTATTCTGGCATCTGTGATACAAATTAATACGTCACGGTTGACTTTACCTTGCATTATAAGATATGATAGGCAGAGCCTTAGCATTGTTATGGACGGTTGATTAATACCGTTGGAACTACACATTTGCATATGTATATACAGTGAAATAGCGATGGCTCGAAATGCGATGGCTCATAATGTCGGGCTCGCTCGAAATGGCGTTGCGGTCCCGATAATGTTTCCTATATGTTTAATGTATTTTACATGCGATGGCTCAAAATGCAACTGTACATGTAATTATGTTGCGCAAAGCCTATATGCTGTGACCCTCATTTGAATATTCTCATAGTGACGATTCAAATGCTGAGCGACAATATGTATATTTCTAGAGAAAACAAAATATTAACGTGCTTCTCCAGTACCTGCAATCGAAAACTGATGTTTCGCCATCGTTTATCATATTAATGTTGTGGGCACTATGTTCTGATCACTCATATGAACTGTCGTGTATAGACGATGCAAATTGGTGGCACGTCATATCCTTTATATGTTAACTACTTATTATAATCTGCCTGTATACGTAATGTAAAACCTTTACCAATATGTCATCTATTTCTACAGTGCCCGATCGTTATGTGATTCTTATTTTTACAAATTATACTTTATACTGTGCATTTTACCTATGCTGCATATACTTCGTGAGAATGGATGTTTACCAACATCAGTATGATACCACTCACATAGAGTGACGTTCATTCCATAACATAGCAGTTCGCCGGACGTTTAATGACACGCTAGGTATGCATATCCTAGCTTTCTAGTATTTTAGAGATATTTGTAAAACGTGGCATATAATTATATATACCACAATTACACATTGCACACATCGATACCGGTATAAACATATTTGCAATGCTTGCACAGACGTGTCTAGTAGTCGTGTTTAGTGTAAACGAAGATCAGTCTGCGTATCGGCGCACTCTGGTCATTGTCTACACTATTCGCTATTCAACCAGCAAATGTAATGATCATCACATATATTATATGCCTGAGCGGTATTAACTTCGCTGATTGTATGTCCTATTGAAAAGTGTATCCCATACATTTCTTATAGGCAACGCTAAAATCACTAAACATGACTACTAGACACGTCTGTGCATGCATTGCAAATCTGGTTATACCGGTATTGTATTTGTCAATTTGTGTTCGTGGACTGTGCCAATGTTATACTGATAATGATATAAATGTCTACCAGTACCGGCTTCAGTGGTACTCGATTGAATGTGACATAGATTGTACCAATAGAATGTGCAACATATTAACAACTGTCGAAATTAATTGCAAATATCCAATACTGATTGTTGGAATTGTCCCTCTTTCACAACAGGTGACATATGGGATTCGAACCAGTAAACCCGGCCTAATGTGATATTTTGTCTAAGAACATGTGCAATATCTCATGAAAAATAAAAATTTCACAGCATATGTGGGACCATTCCACATTTTCTATGGATATGCAGCTTTGTATTTTATCATAACAAAGTAGTGCTATGTTGAATAATATTACAAACTGAAATGATGCATTGGTAATGGATGTCCGGTATACTTGTGCCAGTAATAAGAGACAATGTTAGAAACTAACATGCCAAGAAATTGTAGAATATTCGTATTATATTTACACATATAGGAATCAATGAATTGCATTATCTTCGGATCTTAGAAGTGCTAAAGATACGCATACTGCTTTGGCGCATTTTAAATAGGTTGTTTAGTTGATGCAATGACGTAGTATATTAAATGTCATACGATGATCTTCATGTTTTATATTCTGTACATACACACATAGACTCCAACAGTGATAACAAGTGGCAGTAATGGTAACATGGATAGAAAGTTCCCATTATGTACCGAAACAGTAAAAAAATAAACATTGCCATGGAAACCAAAAAAATCACCTCTAAGACCTATTATTAATGGAATATCAGTAAGATCACTGTGACAATCGTACTGCTTGTCTATCCAAAATATAAACACGGCCTTTTATATGATACCGGCATATGCCTTATTTAAAAAACAAAATTGTTTGCGGTTTTATGGATAGTCACACGCTCTCGCTCCGCCACGCTAGTCTTACTGACCTTCATCTAATAATAAGCTTTAAGAGGCTAATTTTTATTTTCTTGACAATTGTTATTTTCTGACATTTTTCTTATTTCTACACACAATTAGGATTTTTTTTTTCTAATAGTTTTACCATCACAATCACCATTTTAATATTAACCTGTGGATAAAAATAAGCATTGAATATGCTTTGCCGCAGTGACCGAGACCTATTTGCTATTGAGTTGCTCACACATTCCTGGTGTATCAAACTTGCAATGCGTATCCGGAGACATACGATGATGTATGCTGATTAGGAGGGATGTTACGATTTATGAAAATGTTCATAGTGAGAGAGATTGTACATTTTATGAAATTTTCTATAGGGAGAGGGATAGTACATTTTATGAACTTTTCACGGTGGGAGCCATTGTACGGCTTATGAAATTTTTCATAGTGAGAGGGATTGTATGGTTTCATAGCGAGAGCGATCGGACATTTTATGATAGTACGGCGTATGAAACTTTTCATAGTGAGAGGGAATATTGCGGTTTATGAAACTTTTCATAGTGAGAGGGAATACTACGGTTTATGAAAATTTTCATAGTGAGAGGGATGTTACGGTTTATGAAAATGTTCATAGCGAGAGGAATTGTATGGTTTATGAACATTTTCATAGCGAGAGCGATCGTACATTTTATGAAATTTTCATAGTGAGAGCAATTGTACGGCTTAAGAAAATTTTCATAGTGAGAGGGAATATTACGGTTTATGACATTTTTTATAGTGAGATGGAATATGCCAGTCTATGAAAATTTTCATAGTGAGAGCGATTGTACGGTTTATGAAAATTTTCATAGTGAGAGGGATAGTACGGCTTAAGAAAATTTTCATAGTGAGAGGGAATATTACGGTTTATGAAAATTTTCATAATGAGAGGGATTATTACGGCTTATGAAAATTTTCATAGTGAGAGGGAATATGACGGTCTATGAAAATTTTCATAGTGAGAGGGAATATTACGGCTTATGAAAATTTTCATAGTGAGAGGGAATATGACGGTTTATGAAAATTTTCATAGTGAGAGCGATTGTACGGCTTAAGCAAATTTTCATAGTGAGAGGGAATATTACGGTCTATGAACATTTTCATAGTGAGAGGGAATATTACGCTCTATATTACGGTCTATGAAAATTTTCATAGTGAGAGGGAATATTACGGTTTATGAAAATTTTCATAGTGAGAGGGAATATGACGGTTTATGAAAATTTTCATAGTGAGAGGGAATATTACGGTCTATGAACATTTTCATAGTGAGAGGAAATATTACGGTTTATGACAATTTTCATAGTGAGAGGGAATATTACGGTCTATGAAAATTTTCATATTGAGAGGGAATATTACGGCTTATGAAAATTTTCATAGTGAGAGGGAATATGACGGTTTATGAAAATGTTCATAGTGAGAGCGATTGTACGGCTTAAGCAAATTTTCGTAGTGAGAGGGATAGTACAGCTTATGTAAATTTTCATAGTGAGAGGGAATAATACGGTTTATGAAAATTTTAATAGTGAGAGGGATGTTACGGTTTATGAAAATCTTCATAGTATGGCTTAAGAAAATTTTCATAGCGAGAGGGATATTACGGTTTATGAAAATTTTCATAGTGAGAGGGATAGTACATTTTATGAACTTTTCATAGTGAGATCGATTGTACGGCTTATGATAATTTTCATAGTGATAGTACGGTTTATGAAATTTTTCATAATGACTATTGTTTGTCTCAGAACTGAATGTTATGAAAATTTTCATAGTGACTTGCACTGGTGATTGCCGAGTAATTTTCATAGTCAAGTGCAGTCTGAAATTTTCATAACCCTCCTTATGCATATTGGGTCGCTATTTTGAGCAACTGGATTTGCTCAAACAAATCTGGAGCCTGTTTATATTGGAAGTCAGGTGTTCTAACCCATCGGCCACAGCCCATCCTCTGCTGTTGCTGAACAGAAATATGTCATGTAAATAACATACCTTACTTGAAGTCTCCAACTTCCAACCAGATGGGCATTCTGAGTAATTGTCCAAGAACTTCCTGAAAGTGCAATGCAAATACATTAACTGCACACTTTCAATTTTGTGTGGATTAAATTTATTCCAAGTGATTGTTTTCAGTTACATATTCTTGGTAATGACAAATTATGTCATTGCTTGGAACAGATATATTGGAACATTTATATTGCCAAAGGAGAATTAGTAATAACTATCAGTTCGATTGAAATTCAACTTCAGACTACAATCATGTTTCAATCTAGGATATAAAAGAAAATAGTAACTAGAAATTATGTTTGCAAAACATGGATATGCCCTCATGGCATACTGAAGTATAATTAAAGTGTGTGTAAAAAATAAAAGGATTAATTTACACAAATTTGAAAGTCATTTGAGAAAGTCTTACAAACTGTTAGACATAAGAAAGTGGCCAAGTGTTTCAGCACTATTTTGAAGGTCACACAGGTCAAGGTCATGCAATTGGTGGTGTGATTGCGTCACGCATTTTCAGATGAATGAACTATCCAAATAGTAAAGCAATCCTTCAAGTAATATTGAAGATATTACATGATGGAGACTTTTTGAGGTAACAAAATGATGAAGTGATTCAGCGACATTTCGAATGTGACAACGGTCAAGGTCGTGTTAATGGTGGTGCGAGTGTGTGACAAATGTTCAGGTGATTCAGGTGTCCAAGTATTGAAGCAATCCTTCACGTAATATTGAAGTCTTTTGAAGATATTGCATGTTGAAGAAATTAATACAAATTTTTGGACGTAAACGAACACAGACGTACGTCCGTCATAATGTGACTTGGCTATTGATGAAGTTTGGTAATGGTCCGATTAACTGATCAGGATAAATTCTCAACATTAAGACATATAGCCTAAATTGTTTACACAACGGTCATGGTCATGGAAAGTCAGTGAATGACACTTGGTTGATAGTCATCAACATAAGGAAGCTATTGATGTTTTTCTTTTAATAATTATCTGACTAACATATATGGATACATTAAAGAGTTTTGAAACGATGATGCAGATCAACAAAATGAAGGTCAATATCACCCGAATTGCATTGGGTGGCCAGCCATCATTATGAGGAAGCTATTGATGAAGTTTGGTCAATGACAATGAGCGATTAGTTATCCGATTATGTTTGTTAACGATCCGATTAACGAATAATAAATAGTTGGATGTAAGAAAGTAGAATGAATGGGTGGGTATCCATCAATATGAAGAAGCTATATATTCAGTTTATGTGAATAAAAATTATTTGTTTGGTGTTTAACGACCTATCAACAGCTTAGGTCATTGAAGGCCGGCCAATTGTAGAACTTAAGTGCCATTATGACGTCCTTATTTATTTGGTTGGCCATTTATGAAAAATGGGTGTTAAAGGTACATGCCCACTCAGTAGGCACAACATGTTCTTATATGAATTAAATAAGTGTATAATTGTGTCACTATTCCAACAGTTCTAAAGATTATGAGTCGCTGCTATACACGTATAATCATTTAGTAATATTTATTTTACTGATATTGACGCACGTTCGTATCCTGCTATTTTCATATGCAAATGAGGCATGGAATTTTTTAATTATTTATACTAATTAAATGCGTCACCTGGAAGAAAATATATTTTTGACAGATTATAAAGTATGATAATTGCACATGAAAATAAATACAGAATTAAATAGTAATGTCCGGTAACATTTTAAGGAAACACGGTTATCGCCCCTGATATCTGTGTGGAAAGTTATGTTCGATATAATATCTATAATAATGCCAATCACTACGTGGGGTAATGGTGAATGAATGTTTATTTTTCCAGAAAATGTCTCAGATGATGTGTCTGATATAAATAACAGTTTGTGCTTACTGAGTGGGCATACACCTTTAATGGCTTCATGACCCTCTTATAATGAACACTTCATGGGAATCATATTACAACATGTTAAAGCCAATGAATTATGGTATAAAGCGGCAATGGTGATGTTTGTTAACGCAACAATGTGTACCTGACATGTTCTCCACTGCTACTACTAGAATCACTGGAATTTAGTGATGTAATGATGGTGTTGTCAGTGTCCAACACCTAAAATAGATATGTGTACATACATTAAAGTAATTTTAATATTAATCAGCATCTGATTAAATTCAGAACTATTTGTTGCTGAAGAGAAGGGACACATTGTAGGCATTTGATGGTCGCAGGGTGTATTTTGTTTTAGTTTGAATTAAGGGCTGTGGAGATATAAGGCATGTAAAAACGTTAACACAAATTTCAAAGTAATTTGACCTTGACATTGGGCATGTGGACCACTTGGACAGGATATAGAATGAAAATATGGATGATGAAAAGGAAGTATTGGAAGTTTGAAGTAAATTTGAGTAACAATTGTGGAGATATAAGGTATGTAAAAACTTTTACGCATATTTTATGATATGCAAAGTTCTAAGTCATTTGACGTTGACATTGGGGCACAGGGGCCACATGAGTGGGACACAGAATGAATATATGGGCACAGATTGAACATATGGATGCTGACTAATAAGCATATGAAGTTTCAAGCAAATCTAACGTACGGTTACAGAAAGTATGTATCTGAAAACCGTAACGCAACTTTTGACAAAAAATTCACACAAACTTCTAAGTCATTTGACCTTGCCATTGGGGCACAGGGGCCACATGAGTGTGATACAGCATGAATATATGGATGATGACTAATAAGCATATGAAGTTTCAAGTCAATGTGACTGCAGAGATATAATGTCTATTTACAAACTTTAACAAATATTTCGGACGGACGGACGGACGGACGGACGGAGGTTCGAGAAAAATCTAATTTCCATCTCTCACAGCTGTAGTTTCAAGTCAATCTACATATGTTTGCAGATATATAACACATAGAAATGCGAGTTAAATTGTTTTGGTCAAGTCATTTGACGTTGATCTGGAATCTAGAGTGGCAACATGGGTGGGCTATAGAATGAAATGTGGATGATGACAAATAATTGTTTTAATTTTCAAGTCAATATGACTTTGGGTTGTTTATATATGCAGATAGAAAGTTGTATTAAAAGACATATATTACTTAAAGAATGCTTTTTACATACATCAATGCAAATTTATAAACTATCTGATCTGAAGACAATCATAATTGCGATTGCATACATTTTAGATATGTACGTGGATGTACGACCATATGGAAGGGCTACAACCAACCGTATGCAATTTATGTATGATTCGGAGTATATCTATGAGATTACTTTTAAAGGTACATGCCCACCCAGTAGGCACAACATGTTCTTTATATGAGAGACATCATCCGAGACATTTTCTGGCAAAATATACATCCATTCACCATTACCCCACATATTAATTTGCATTATTATACATTTTATATCAGACGTAATTTTCCACATTGATATCAGGGGCGATAACCACGTTTCCTTAAAAGTTAACGGGCATTATTATTTATTCTCTGCATTTATTGTTTGATGTACAATTAATCATACTTTCATACTTTATACTGTGTTGAAAATATTATTTTTTTCAGGTGACGCATTTAATTAGTATAACTAATTAAAAAAATGGCATGCTTCATTTGCCTTTGAAAATATCCCGATAACACTGCGAGTCACTATCAGTAAAATACATGTTACTAAATGATTATATTTGTGTAGCGGGTGGGCACTCATATTTTTTAGAACTGGTGCAATAGTGACACAATTATACACTTATTTAATTCCTATCAAGAACATTTTTATCAAGAACATTTTGTGCCTACTGAGTTGGTATGTACCTTTAAATCTTAAATAATACTATAGAGAATGTGAGCAGGGGCTCACGTATATCCCTGACCGGCGCCTGGAGCAACAAATCAAAACTTATACGCAAATATTTACAATACTTAAACACGACTTTCTATGTAATTTGACCTTTGACATGAAAGCCACATGGGTGTGGTATGAAATGAAAATATGGATGATGATATTGAAGTATATGTAGTTTAAGGTCAATACATAACGGGTACCCAAAAACTTTAACATGGATGGACGAACGGAAGGACGGACGGAATTATGAAAACTATATACCACATAACATGCTTTGTATGCCGGGGGTATAATTATAATATACCAGTAACATCCAGTGACAATTCGCCGACACAGGTATCAGCACTTTCTCCCGCTCAAACACACATTTCCGCATGTATTTTTCAGGATTTCTGTTTCGTTTCACAGCAGTGTAGAAAAACGAATCTACTGCTGAAACATTAGGACATTGTGTCTGGATCATCTTCAGGTAAAGGTTAATAACCTGAAAAACAAATGTCACAATATATTGATAAGTGTATACTGTTATATAAATAGAGCAACCCTTTTGAAACTTATTAATTGCAACCGTGCATGGAAATGTAAACACAGTACCTCGCTTGAAGTACAAATGCAATTAAGTTGGTAAAATAAACACTTTCTGCTGTGAAACAATTGCTAAAATTCAGCGAAAAGTTATCTTCCAATAAATATTTCTTTTCAGATCTTCTCTGTTTGTATGTTTCTAAAACAAACCTCAAAGATGCCAAGAAAGTTTTAAAATGTTGTCCAATTATTATTTTACCAACCATTTTTTATTTGGAAGTTTTTAAACGCTAAATTAAATTGCACAAACATTTCCACATAACTAGAAATGTGACCTGCCGACACAAGGATGCTGCTGCTGAATGGCTGTTAGTATCTTTAGCCCCGGTGAAGTTGAACTTGGGTTTACACACCGTCACTACATTGTTCTATAGTCGTCTGTTCACAATATATATCACTGGAAATGTGAAGTATATGAAGAGCTAGGACATGTAAAAGTCTAGACATATACAATTGGAAAACAGATATAAATTGGCTTTTAATGTCATGATGACCACAACTGAAAGTGACAACTGTCAGTGGCCTAAGATGGTAAAAGAAGCCAGTGTATGAGAACACCTACATGCAGTTGCAGGCTGGCATGCATGTACTAGTATTATAAGCTATGAGTGAACAGTTGTGCTGTCTGATGAGTGTTGTCCAACTAAACATTGAAAATCGATTATGCATACAAAATAGGTACAGTTAAAAATGGTTGGATGATAGATAGTGGTATGTGGTGGGCACCCGTTGGTTATGAAGCTGTGCAAGTATGGTGGTACTAAGTAGTACACAAATTGAGAAACCAATCTAAACGCGAAAACATAATGTTAAAATTGTAAGTAAATTACGTGGAAAAAGTAGGTCAAGATACAAAATAAAAGGATCTCATGTTGGATAGTGGTATATGGTGGGCACCCGTTGGTTATGAGGTTGTGCAAGTATGGTGGTCCTAGATGGTACAGTAACAAGAGAAGTGGACCTAAACATAAAAACTTAACATTGGAAATGGGTAAGTCAATTACGTGGAAAAAATAGGTCAATGTCAAAAAAGATCGCATGTCGCATAGTGGTATGTGGTGGGCACACGTTGGTTATGAAGTTGTGCAAGTAATGTGCTCTTAGGTGGTACATTAACAGAGAAATGGCGCTAAACACAAAAACTTAACAGTGAAAATGGCTAAGTTGATTAAGCAAAAATGTCTCAAGCCTCATCCGTTTGTTTGTTTGTTTATTGGTGTTTAACGGCCTATCAACAGCTAAGGTTATGTAAGGCCGGGTAAACGTGTTCCATCCCATTTTAACCAGCTGCATTGGGTTGAAAATCCAAAAATCAGAACGGAATATTTACATCGAGAACAAATATATTCAGCCCTGAAATTAGAATAACCCGACCTGGTGCCAGGTCGATATTACACCAAAGTCACTTGGCCCCTTACCGTAAAATAGGATTACTATTATCGTAATACTCACATAAGGGGTATAGCGAGATTGAACTGTCACATGCATACGACTAGCCAGTTGGATGTGAATACTAAGTATTTTTCACGACTAGGTTGATCATTAAACTCACAACCTTCGGTACTGAAGTCAAATGCCACATCACCTAGGCCACGTCCCATCCTTGGCGTAAAAACTAATGAAATTAATATCATTTGAACCATTTTACGAGTGTTTCGAATATTGTCACATTTATGCAATGTTTAAATATGTAAGTAATCCTTCAACTTAAAACTGAAATTGAATCCACAACCCATCCCTGTTAAGCTTTCGAATGCACCAAGTGACCTTGACCCTGGGTTGGACAATCGTGGATTTGTCACAGGGCAGTAGAGGACCTTTAAAACAATGTGAATGTGAAATATCAAGCAGATGAGTGCAAGGAAACATAAATTATAAGAATTTACCCCGAGTGTTTCGGGACGGACAGATGTACGACCGAAAAGACGGATGCCAGTAACACTATATACCCCCCCCCCCTCACCATTTTGTGCGTGTGTGTTTGTTTATTGGTGTTTAACGGCCTATCAACAGGTACGGTCATGTAAGGCCGGGGAAACAGGTTCGATCCCGTTTTAACCTGCTGCATTGGGGGGGGGGGGGGAAATCCCAAAATCAGAAGAAATATTTACATCGAGAAAAACTATATTCAGCCCTGAAATTAGAATAACCCGACCTGGTGTCAGGTCCATACTACAACGAAGTCACTTGGCTCCTTCCCCTAAAATAGGATTACGAATAATCGTAATACATAAGAGGTATAACCAGACTGAACTGTCACATACAAAATGCCAAAGATGTATGTCAGGGCCAAAGCAGGTCTCCAGTCGGAAATTCTGAAAGGATGAACACCGATCGTAAAATTACCCATCGCTTGCGCCCACCTGCCACCCACGTGTGTGTGGCGCGTGTTTGAGGGGTGGGGGTGGGTGGGTTGGGGCATATTACCGGCCATACATAATATTACACACCTGGTCACCTAACCATTTGTTGTGGGTCAGCTTCAATAAATCTCCCTTCGTCAATATTATTCCATGATGCATAGACACAACTTCAGCATTCGACATGGACAGCATTTCGTCGATAATACAGATTCTTTCTCCTATGGTGCGAAACAATATATATATATATAGTTAAAGGTACATGCCCACTCAGTAGGGTATACTATAGGAAGACAGATAGTTTTGTATATTCTGTAGATATGCCATTTTATGGCAAAATAAACATTCATTCACCATTACCCCACTTATTAATTAGCATTATTATACATTAAATTTTCAAGTAAATTTTCAAACTGATAATAAAATGTTAACGGACATTACTATTTATTCTCTGTATATATTTGTTGCTGTGCAATGATCATACTTTATAATATGTTGAAAATATTATTTCTTCAGGTGAAATAGTATTAGTATAAATAGTTAAACAAGCGGGCCATGATGGCCCTAATTCGCTCACCTGACTCCATGAACACCAGAGGAGAATGTGACATTGAGTTCATGCGTTTTAAAAAAAATATGCTATTTTTAGATGAGATGGCGGTCATCTTGGATTAAGCGATGACTGTCATTTTACCAAATTTGAAAATGCTTCACCCAAGGATCTTAACTTCTTATGAAGTTTGGCCAGCATAGGCCATGTGGTTCCTGAGAAAAAGACGTTCAAAATCTTGAATAAATGGACCTTTTGGTGGCCATCATGGATGACATAATAATCCATCGATTCCGACAAATATTGCACCAGAGCAATCGCCTCAATTTGATATATGGCATGAGCACATTCGGTCAAAAATAAAATTTGACCCCACGGACCATGCCCATTTTTGACCCCGGGGTCACCATTTTCACAACTTTGAAAGAGCATTGTAAATCGATCATTCCTACTAAGTTTCGTCGAAATCCGGCTAGCGGTTCATGAGAAGAAGATTTTTTAAGAATTTATGCTATTTTTAGACGGCGGCCATCTTGGATTAGTGATTACCTCCATATTAACAAATCTGAAAAGGGTTCACCCATGGACCATAACTTTTAAGTTTGGCTACCATGGGCCAAGCGGTTCATGTGAAAACATTTTGAAATCTCTAATAAAAGAAGGACCTTTTGACATTTCGGCGGCCATCTTGGATGACATAACAATCCGATTTCGACAAAAAATCAGAGTGATCGCCTCATTGATACCTTCGATTTGATATATAACATGACCATATTTGGTCAAAAATAAAATTTGACCCCACGGGCCATGCCCATTTTTGACCCCGGAGTCACCATTTTCACAACTTTGAAAGAGCAATGTACATGGATCATTCCTACCAAGTTTTGTCGAAAGCCGGCTAGCGGTTTATGAGAAGAAGACTTTTTAAGAATTTATGCTATTTTTAGACGGCGGCCATCTTGGATTAGCGATGACCTCCATTTTAACAAATCTGAAAAGGCTTCACCCATGGACCATAACTTTTAAGTTTCGCTACCATGGGCCAAGCGGTTCATGTGAAGAATAATTTTGAAATCTCTAATAAAAGAACGACCTTTTGACCTTTTGGCGGCCATCTTGGATAACATAACAATCCGATTTCGACAAAAAAATGTACCAGAGAGATCGCCTCATTGATACCTTCGATTTGATATATAACTTGACCATATTTGGTCAAAAATAAAATTTGACCCCAATTTGACCCCATGGGCCATGCCCATTTCTGACCCCGGGGTCACCATTTTAACAACTTTGAAAGAGCAATGTACATCAATCATTTCTACCAAGTTTAGCCGTCTAGCGGTTCATGAGAAGAAGATTTTTTAAGAATTTATGCTATTCTTAGACGGCGGCCATCTTGGATTAGCGATGACCTCCATTTTAACAAATCTGAAAAGGCTTCACCCATGGACCATTACTTTTAAGTTTGGCTACCATGGGCCAAGCGGTTCATGTGAAGAAGAATTTTGAAATCTCTAATAAAAGAACGACCTTTTGACCTTTTGGCGGCCATCTTGGATGACATAACAATCCGATTTCGACAAAAAAATGTATCAGAGTGATCGCCTCATTGATACCTTCGATTTGTTATATAACTTGACCATATTTGGTCAAAAATAAAATTTAACCCCAATTTGATGCCACAGGCCATGCCCATTTCTGACCCCGGGGTCACCATTTTAACAACTTTGAAAGAGCAATGTACATCAATCATTTCTACGAAGTTTCGTCGAAAGCCGGCTAGCGGTTCATGAGAAGAAGATGTTTTAAGAATTTATGCTATTCTTAGACGGCGGCCATCTTGGATTAGCGATGACCTCCATTTTAACAAATCAGAAAAGGCTTCACCCATGGACCATTACTTTTAAGTTTGGCTACCATGGGCCAAGCGGTTCATGTGAAGAAGAATTTTGAAATCTCTAATAAAAGAACGACCTTTTGACCTTTCTGCGGCCATCTTGGATGACATAACAATCCGAATTCGACAAAAAATGCACCAGAGTGATCGCCTCATTGATACATGTACCTTCAATTTGATATATGAAATGACCATATTCAGTCAAAAATAAAATTTGACCACAATTTGACCCTACGGGCCACGCCCATTTTTGACCCAAGGTCACCATTTTAACAACTTTGAAAGAGCAATGTACATCGATCATTCCTACCAAGATTTGTCGAAATCCGGTTGGCGGTTCTTGAGAAGAAGATTTTTTAAGAATTTCTGCTATTTTTAGACGGCGGCCATCTTAGATTACGTAATGACGTCATTTTAACAATTTTGTAATCCCCCTACCTAAGGACCATGACCATGAAGTTTGGTAACTATAGACCCAATGGTTACCGAGGAGAAGACGTTTGAAAATGTTCACGGACGACGACGACGGACACATTGCTGTAACAATAGCTCATATGAGCTTCGCTCAGGTGAGCTAAAAATAGCAATGCCTCATTTGCATAAGAAAGCATAATAAAACAGCCTGATATCAGTGCGCGTCACTTTCAATAAAATAATTATAACTAAATGATTATATCTGTACAGCGGGCACTCATAATATTTAGAACTGGTGGAATAGTGTCACAAATATACACTTATTTAATTCCTATAAAGAACAGTTTGTGCCTACTGAATGGGCATGTATCTTTAAATTATGTGGAGACGCAATACGGCCAATAAATATCCAAAGAGTTAACAGTAAAAATGTGGCCGTATATATACTATCACAAATGTACTAAAATGTTCGAGCTCGCACAAGGAAATAAATAATCTGAAAATTTTGAAAATGAGGCTTAGCCGTCTTGCTGTGATGCATAGCGAATTTGGTTACGATACGTCAAATATGTGGACAAGTTGTGAAATACGAGTTGAATACAATATACGTCCCGTTTCTTCAATCCGGCGTATAAACAAGAATTCCGCCATGGAAGTTGTGTAGCGCCTACCGAGGCATTTCACCGTAACATGGGCATGTGCTAAACAAAGCATCACAAAAACCGTCAGAGAAGTGCATGCTTAAAGCACAAAAAAGGTCAACGTTGAAGAAATGTTTTGACATAAAAATATGTCTAAGTGTTTCCACCAACATGTAAAGGTCAAAAAGGTCAAGGTCGTGTTAATGGTGGCATGAGTGTGTTCCAAATACTCACATGTATCAAATGTAAAAATATTGAAGCAATCCGTCAAGTAATATTAAGTAATACCAAGATGACGAAGCTTGTATAAACTTTTTAGCATTTCGGAAAAAGCGACGACTATAGTTGCGACTTCTGCTAAAGCTGGCGCGACAACAAGACTTTACGTGCATTACTAGAAAGCAGAAAAAAGGTGAGACCGTTTACATTTTTAACAAAGCATGGCAAACATCAAATTCAAACGAGCTTATCCCCTCGGTGGCAGCCTTGTTAATAATAATAATAATAACAAGAAACGAGGCAAAGCCACGAAGGCCAGGTTTTTTCCAAGCATAGACACTTGGATAACATAATTATACCCACTTTTTGTAGACTAGATGGCCGTGGCCTGCATGTCGCGCCTTGGGGCGAGGCATGGAAACTAAAAAAATAGATATAGTAGATGGAAAAACTTTAACGAAAAAACTTTAACCGGACACACGGACGGAAGGACGGACGTGTGCCAAAATGCCGACAAAATCGCGCTTTCAGCAAGCGGGTGCGACAATGATGATAAACACAAATGTGAAGTATCAAGGTAATGGGTGAAGAAGTTGCAGAGATATAGTACACAAAAAAACTTTAACAAAAAAAAATCAAAGTAATTTGACCTTCACATTGGGCACAGGGGCCGCACAGTTGGAGGTTAGAATGAAAATATGAATGATGATAAACACCCATGTGAAGTTTCAAAGTAATGGGCGAAGCAGTTGCAGAGATATAGTATAACGAAAAAGTTTTAGCCAAAAAACTTTAACCAGACGTACGTTAAAAAGTTAACGTTGAAAATGGCTAAGTCAATTACATAGAAATAATAGGTGAAGTTAAACAAATGGTGACATGTTGGATAGTTGTATGTGGTAGGCACCCCTTGGTTATGAAGCTGTGAAAGTTTGGTGGTCCTAGATGGTACAGTACCAAAGAAATGGACTTAAACACGAAAACTTAACATTGCAAACGCGAAAACTTAACATTGAAAATGGCTTAGTCGACTGAGCGGAAAAAATGGGTAAAGTTAAAAAATAAGTAACATGTTGGATAGTGATATGTGGTTGGCACCCCTTGATTATGAAGCTGTGAAAGTTTGGTGGTCCTAGGTGGTACAGTACCAAAGAAATGGACTTAAACACGAAAACTTAACATTGCAAACGTGAAAACTTAACATTGAAAATGGCTAAGTGGACTGCGCGGAAATGGGTCAAGTTAAAAAGAAAGAGGGCCATGATGGCCCTAATTCGCTCACCTGACTCCATGAACACCAGAGGAGAATGTGACATTGAGTTCATGTGTTTTAAAAAATTTGTGCTATTTTTAGACGGCGACCATCTTGGATTAAGCGATGACTCTCATTTTACAAAATCTGAAAATGCTTCACCCAGCATCGGGCATGTGGTTCCTGAGAAAAAGACGTTAAAAATCTTGAATAAATGGACCTTTTGGTGGCCATCATGGATGACATAATCATCCGATTCCGACAAATATTGCACAAGAGTGATCGCCTCATTGATAACTTTAATTTGATATATGACATGACCATATTCAGTCAAAAATAAAATTTGACCACAATTTGACCCCACGGGCCACGCCCAATTTTGACCCCGGGGTCACCATTTTAACAACTTTGAAGGAGCAATGTACATCGATCATTCCTATCAAGTTTCGTCGAAATCCGGCTAGCGGTTCATGAGAAGAAGATTTTTTAAGAATTTATGCTATTTTTAGACGGCGGCCATCTTGGATTAGCCATGACCTCCATTTTAATAAATCTGAAAAGGCTTCACCCATGGACCATAACTTTTAAGTTTGGCTACCATGGACCAAGCGGTTCATGTGAAGAAGAATTTTGAAATCTCTAATAAAAGAACGACCTTTTGACATTTCGGCGGCCATCTTGGATGACATAACAATCCGATTTCGACAAAAAATGTACCAGAGTGATCGCCTCATTGATACCTTCGATTTGATATGTAACATGACCATATTCGGTCAAAAATAAAATTTGACCCCAATTTGACCCCACAGGCCACGCCCATTTTTGACCCCGGGGTCACCATTTAAACAACTTTGAAAGAGCTATATACATTGATCATTCCTACCAAGTTTCGACGAAATCCGGCAAGCGGTTCATGAGAAGAAGATTTTTTAAGAATTTATGCTATTTTCAGTCAAAAATAAAATTTGACCCCCCATTTGACCCCACGGGCCACGCCCATTTTTAACCCCAGGGTCACCATTTTAACAACTTTGAAAGTGCAATGTATATCGATCATTCCTACCTAGTTTTTTCGAAATCCGGTTGGCGGTTCTTGAGAAGAAGATTTTTTAAGAATTTGTGCTATTTTTAGACGGCGGCCATCTTGGATTACGTAATGACGTCATTTTAACAATTTTGTAATCCCCCTACCTAAGGACCATGACCATGAAGTTTGGTGACCATAGGCCCAATGGTTACCGAGGAGAAGACGTTTGAAAATGTTCACGGACGACGACGATGACGACAACGACGACGACGACGACGACGACGACGGACGACGGACGACGACGGACGACCACGGACGACGGAGACATTGCGGTAACAATAGCTCACATGAGCTTCGCTCAGGTGAGCTAAAAAGTCACATGTTGGATAGTGATATGTGATGGGCACCCCTTGATTATGAAGCTGTGAAAGTTTGGTGGTCCTAGGTGGTACAGTAACAAAGAAATATACTCAAACACGAAAACTTAACATTGATTGTGGAAGCCGCCCGCCCGCTGCCCGGGACAAGTCATCTAAAATTAAATAGGCTTCATCATCTTGCCGTGATAAACATGTATATAGAATTTGGTTACGATCCGTCAAGTAGAACATTGTGGACATGCTTTGCCCGCCCGCACATAGAAGGAGAATACATAATACGTCCCGGTGAGGGCAGCTACTAGTTTTGTGAGAAAACAAAAAACTGCATAAAAAATACATTACCGATACTTGTTGTGCTAGTGTGCTGTATATATAGATTTGGAACCTGAAAGAATAATAAGCATGGTAAGATAGACAATGAAAATTATTTAAATTCTCATTGATTTTTCACAATTTTCATACTGGAGTATCAAATGAAGATTCAGTTGACTTGTAAGAAACATAATTTTTCTGATAGAATTCAGCCTTAAAAACCGTCAGAGAAGTGCATGCTTGAAACAAGAAAAAGGTCAAGGTTGAAAAAAAGTTTTGACGTAAAAAATGGCTAAGTGTGTCTGCAAAAATGTGAAGGTAAAAAAGGTCAAGGTCATGTTAATTGTGGCATGCGTCTGTTCAAAATGCTCACATGTATTAAATGTCCAAATATTAAATCGATCCGTCAAGTAATATTAAAGTTATACCATGATAATGAAGCTTGATCAAACTTTTTGACATTTCGGATGACGCAGCCGCAGTTGACCACTCCTGCTAAAACAGGCACAACTAAAACTGAGTAAAGCACTTCACGAGTTATTCAAAAATGAAATGAGCGTTACTAATATACGCACACACGTACATGGACCAGCGCTATATCCCCTCTTGCAATTAGTCTATTGAATGTTACGGGAATCCATGTATAACAATTGTGCATTCAGGTGATCACCGCGACGCACCACACACATTTAATAACAAAAGTAGACATTACGTTTGTAAAACCATGATATGCCCTGTGGAATACTGGACTCTAACTGGAGAAACTCTTACAAACTTTTCAACGTAAATGTACGCCAACGGACGTATGGAAGGACGTTTGGAATCTCAAGAGCAACGCAATTTGCTTCCCTTGCTATCACATAGAGGGAATGATGACTGAAGACAGACTGCATAGCGTGGCAGTGTTTACGACATAATGTCACATTTTTCAAATGTCGCATTTATAAAATAAAATGCATAAGTCTTTATACGTATATCAAATAATTCTTCTTTTCATTCCCTTGTGTTTTCTATGAGACTGTCTGCTTTATATATGTATCGTATATGTTTAGTATGTGTTAGTGAGACGTTTAGTAATAATCATATTAATATCTTGTCGTTTATAAGTTTCTCCATTTGTATTAAAGGAATACGTTGACGATTTGTGGGGCTTTTGTAAGTTACTTTATTATTCCTGTAAGGGTGAACATATTGCCCATCGCATGCTCCAAACCACCACAAATTTGAAAAAGGTCAAGGTCATGTTAATGGGGGGGCATGAGTGTGTTCCAAATGCTCGCATGTTATATGATGATGAAGAATCTTGTACAATCTCTTTGACATTTGCTGACACGGACGACTGAAAAGGCGGCGACTATAGTCGCACCTTCTACTAAAGCAGGCGTGACAAAAACGTTCAGTCTAATTTTACCTCTATGTTAAGATATGAATATTCTCATATCCTGCGAAAGAACATTATATAACTAGATAAAGTGAGCAGGGGCTCACGTATACCTCTGGCTGCTGCATGGACCGACCAATACAAACTTTAAAACGTTTTTCCACCAGTAAATTATTGAGCAGTATGGTTCATGTTGGTTGAAAATGAAGTCGGCTAAATTACCTGCACCTCCTTGCTGTTCAGGCACTGGTGTGGTTTTTTAGTGACACGTGCGTCATCACACAACAACATGTGTCCACTATCGTCAACAGTGTATGTCACATCTGAAATACAAGATGCAAGAAAAACTATTAAGCTATATCAATTGGAGGAAACTCTCAACTTGTAAATCTAGAGACACCACTTTACTGTTAGATGCAATTTCATTTCCAATTCTAGTTTAATCTGCAGGAAAAGGAAGTAGAACAGGTAAAATATTTTGGAAACTGTTTTACATTTGCTCTAATGTTAAATTCTGTGAGTGATTTTTAAGTGAAAATCAGATCAATATCGAACCGAAATTCATGTAATTAAAAATGTGCTCATCCTTAAATGTTCCAATCAAGAATGCCAAAGGTCACATGCTGTTGCATAACATTTGCTGATTACTGCGTGGATGTATGGAATGTATACTCAGTATGACTGAAAATGGTATTAGTAGTAGAAGAGTAAAGAAGTATTTTCTGAGCAGTAATAGGGACATAACTCGATAGGGATCGTGGGCGCATTAAAAATGTTCACATTATGCACTGCCTCACTTCATAGTTGTCACATAAACCAAGTATGAATTTGATCGGTGGACAAATGTCTGACTACTGTCTGTTCCACGTATTTCTGCCGACAATTGTGTAATGGCAAGAAGATCATCGGCAGCAAAACGTGGAACAGTAGTTTGACTGTGGAATTATCCAAGTGTACACATATCTTCCACTGACAGGGAGCATATGCTCAGCAGATTAGATGATTAGACCTACAGACTTACAGCCAAAGCGCAGAAAGGTCTTTACATGGTCAAAATGAAATGGTATGCTGTGCATGAAATCACATATATGCATGGATAAATAATTCAGGTAATAGTCAACAATAATTACATTTTTAATCTGGTATACATTATTTGATAATTTCTAAAGTAAACAAAAACAAGAAATGCGTCTGTCGAACGCGGATGCCACCTGCAGCATATTTGAGAAACTGTGACAAAGTTGTTAACCGAAAAGTGTGACGGACGGACGGACGGACGGTCCAAACACTATATGCCACCCGTTTCTTCGAAACCCGGTGGCATAAAAATATTAGTGTTATGTGTCAAGTTGTACAATATAGTTTGATATTTAATAACAACAGTCGTAAAAGCACAAAGTAATACATGTCATAATTCGCTGTAATCTCTAATGATGCAAGTTGTTATGACGTGGTATTGGAACAATGTAAATACATGTAATAAGACATTTGTTGTTTTTTTTCAGGTACTTATTGATTTGAAGATGTAACTGTCCTATTAACATGTAGTATGAAGGAGATTGTGATATTTAAATGATTTGATATCTTTTAAAGGCATAACGATTTACAGGAAATGACCCTTCATGCGTTCTTGCTGTAAGAGTCGCCCTGCGTTACAGGTAATTCGGGTTTGTCCCACGTCAGAATTGTTGTAACTTTGCGACACAGAGTTCATGTCCAATTGCAAGATGTTGTAGCTATTTTGTCAGTTATACTGACTGAATAGGCATCCTACATACATTATGAAGCAGTGGTCTATATGTCAGGTAATTGGGTAATTGGCAAGGTAGGCTTCACTATTTTGGGTGGGAGGACCCACACATACGCAGCCCTGCCTGAGCATATATATGCATCACGCTGCACGCTTGAGCTGCACGCTTGAAATGTCCGCTTGGCGAACATACAATGTTCAAAACCCCTGCTTGATTTTATTCTGGATCTGCGGCTGCGTCCTGCGTATATTTCATGGTTGGCTAGATCTACTGCCAATCAATAAAAGTATTTAATTTTGATCAACAAATGCAGATTAAACACTAACATCTGGCCTACTGGTACACAAATTCCCCTGGCAGCAGATTGGAGAAACAGTGGCAAACTTAAGTAATCAAAAGTGATATGTATTCATAGGTGCAGTGAATATCAAAAGGTCAGCAAGTATGTGTGATATTCGTGGACAGGTGTTATGTACTGAAATATTAAATTAATCCTAAGAGGTATATGTGTGTTTGTTTGTTTGTTTGTTGGGGCTTAGTACTAAATCCCATATATTACCTGTACAAATTGTGGGGAAAATCCCAAAATCATAACTGAATATTTGCAATAAAAAATCTATATATTCAGCGATGAAATCAGAATAATCCTATCTGATGCAAGGTCCTCGCCACAGCAGTATCACTTGGCTCCCTCCCAAAAGCAGTAGGATCATTAATAATCTTACTACTTTTATAATGGGCAAAATCTCAATTCAACTCCCAAGTAACAAGAGAGCCAAACCAGGCAAATCGTGATTCCTATATGGAGGAACCCCTACCGTTAATTTACGCCGTCGCGTTCCTAAGAGGTATAAAGAAGATATGACAGAATTGAGAAACCCAGACAACTTCTTATTTACAATTTCTAATTGCTTAAGCAATGTTATGAAGGTGAACCTGTCGGTCATATCAAGTGCAGCATGGCTGTGTGACATATGTGCACAAGTATGTATTGAAATATTAAGTATTCCTTCAAAGTATATGGAAGGTACAATGGAATTGAAAAACTCAAAATTCTTAACACTTCCAAAACTGTGTTGAAGCAAAGCTGTGATGGTTAACAGGACAGGACACACGGACGGACACACAGTTCAAATCAATATGCCTCCGGCTCTACCGAGACCGGAGGCTTAACATATTGCAAATCCGGATGGATGGCAAACAGAAACACAACATAACAAGAGTTGTCAGAAGACAACGAAGCGCCCCTGGTAGTGCTTTAGTTTAACAAATAAGAATAAACTGTGTTGAAGGAAACAGAAATAATAACCAACTTCCCCCAATGTTAACTTGGCTAAGATTGTGACCTTGACATTGGGGTTAGCGGGGGAGTGATGACTGTGGATTTGACATGACATGATAGAAAACCATTAGCGGAATGGCTGTGTAAAATAGCCAGAAGAGTGGTAAAAGGAAAGAGAAATTTTCCCCCAAAATTAAGTTTATGAAAGCACTAAGACTGTGACCTTGACATTTGGGTTAGCGTCTGAGAGAATCATTACAGAAAGGCATGAGTTAAATATCAAAACGTTTGGTGAAAGGAAACAGAAAGAAACATAAATTTCCAGCTAAGCCCACAACTCCTAGATGTTGGTCCAGATACGCGGACGGACAGACGCCGATTAATACGCTGAGGGTATGCCATAAGCACTCCTTTCTTCGAAAGGTGCGCTAAAAAAGTAACAATTGCATGCAAAAGCAATCTATCAGGCTACATTCTTATTATAACAAAATAACACTTGTCCAAAATCGCACGTTCATCCACCCCCTACCTACATGCAGTCAACACAAAAATAAGGGGCCGATAAATGTTAGTATTTAAGGTGAGAAATACTTGCATGAGACACACCTTGGGGTCATGGATTATGGATTGTCCAAGTTTTAAATGGAATGGCGGTGCTCAGTATAAGTGCATTGCATGAATTTGCTAATACAGTGAACACCCGTTTCCTCAATGCCTGTTAATTCAAACTACTGATAATTCAAAGTTATGAACGAAAGATGAGGCAAAGCCATGAATGTCTGGTGTTCTTCAAGGCTAGACAATTGGATAACATATACTTTGCTTTCATGTTATTATGACATTAAAAGTGACAAAAAAGAAACCAGTGTATGAGAAAACCTACATGCAGTTGCAGGCTGGCATACATGTATTAGTACAAGATATGAGTGAACAACTGTGCTGTCTGATGAGTGTTGTCCAATATAACATTGAACATGGCTAAGTAGATGACGCGGAAAAGATAGGTTAAGGTAAAACTAGAAAATGTGTTCATAGAACACGGATGCCACTATCGCGGTGGGGCATAAAAGATGTCAGCTGATGGACAGTACTATGTGATGGTAACCGTTGGTTATGAAGTTGTGCAAGTATAGAAGAGAATGGATAAACGCACATGCATGTACTGAACATAAATGTCAAATTTATTTGACGTTCATCTTCGGTATTGTGAGAGCTTGGGTTGGGTTGGGAATGAAATAAAAATGTACCCGAAATTTGAAGTCCATTGGTCATAGAATAAATATAGTTAAAGGAGAATGGAGAAATGCACACCCATCTACTGGACACAAATGTCTAAGATATTTGACATTAACTTTGGACATGGGAGGAACATGGGTAGGCGTTGATTGAAAATATGGATGATAATAAATATACAAATGAAGTTTCAAACAAATCAGTTATACGGTAAAGAAGTTACAGCAGACGGACAGATAGACAGACGGACAGACGACCTTTGCATCCCTATATCCCATTTTCGCTATGCGATGGAATACAAAATAACCTAAACAGGACCATTGTTATGACTATTAAGCTATTCCCCTCGTGGCAGCATATATATGTAAATGAATTTTTTTTTTTAAACAGTTTTGCCTTACAAAGTGAGCATAAGTCATCAGTGACCTTCACCTTGGGCGGTTGAACGTGGCTCGTATGCAAAACAACGCAACATCCGTACACACAGCAAGCACATTGTGGCAAACTATTTTCAAAATCGGTGAAGCGCATCATGAGTTAATGAAAAATGAAATGGACTAACGCCACATGTATATCCCCTCTTGCCTATTGGCAAGGGATACTAACAAAGCAGTAACTCAAATTGAAAAATGTAAATAAGAGAAAATGCATACAATGCCCGCCTTTCAATGATTCTCCAACATGACACTTCATGAAATGAAAGTACAAAGCATTTGATATTATACAGTGGCTTGAATATGTTACCCATGCTGGTTGTACGTGTCTTCTACTACATGTACATCAATAATCAATTGACATTCAAGAAACAAATGTTTTCTTGTTTTTCTTGCAGGACTGTTAAATGAAAAATGGACATATGTATAATTAAGGAGCTTTGGAATACCTCAAAGTCAAAGAGGTTCATTGATATACATGCATAGTATTTTGCACTGAGCATCATTCCATAATGATGTGATTTAAGTATGGTGGCTGTCAAAAGACAAAAGCGTGACATTGAAAATGGCTAAGTTTTCCATGGCGGCCATGTTTGATTATGTGATGACCTTCAATTTTACAAATCTGACATGCCCTCACCCATATAATTATTATCTCTGTGAAGTTTAGCCAATATTGGCCCAGCGGTTTGGGAGAAGAACACGTTTGAAATTGTGGACTGACAGGGCGGATGGAGGACGGCTGACGACGCATTTGCCTTACAAACAAGGTGAACATACGTCCTCAGTGACCTTGAACTTCGGCGGTTGGTCGTATGAAAAACCAAGCACGATCCCTAGACACCCATTGTGGCAATAGCAGTTCATAATGTGCTACTAACGTACACGCTATATACATGGGTTAAGAAAGAAAGCTCACTATGCAATGTAAAACTAGACATTATGTTTGTCAAACATGGATATACCCCCGTGGCATACTGAAGTATAACTAGAGATTGTGTGTAGCTAAACATTATGTTTGTAAAACATGGATATGCCCCCCGTGTCATACTGAAGTATAACTAGAGATTGTAACTAAACATTATGTTTGTAAAACATGGATATGCCCCAGTGGAATACTGGACACATTAGAGAACCTCTCACATACTTTTCAACGTAAATGTACACAGGCGGGCGTGCGGACGGATGGACAGACAGACAGATCCTCAATAGCAAGTCAATATGTCCCCCTTGGCTATCGCATAAAAAACTTTAAATTTACACAAATTTCAGTCATTTGAAAAAGTCTTACAATCTGTTTTATTTACAAGTACATGTATTTCAGAACCATTTTGAAGGTCACAAGGTATAGGTCATGCCATTGATGGTGTGATTGCATTACACATGTTCAGATGAATGAACTGTCAAAATATAAAAGCAATCCTTCAAGTAAATTGATTAATATTGAAGCTATTACATGATTGAGAAACACATGGTGGCGCAAGTGTGAGACGAGTGTTACGGTGATTCACTGTTGTAAGTATTGAAGCAATCCGTCGCGCAATATTGAAGATATTACATGTCGGAGAAACTCTTACAAACTTTATGACGTGACAAAGTGTTTCAGCGACATTTTGAAGGTGAAAAAGGTCAAGGTTGTGTTAATGGTGACGCGAGTGTGTGGCACATGTTCCAGTGATTCAAGTGTCCAAGTATCGAAGCAATCCTTCTCGTAATATTGAAGATATTACATGTTGGAGAAGCTCTTACAAACTTTTTGACGAAAACGTACAGATATATTGCATATGAAATTAGGCTGATACCACCGCGAGTCACTATCAATAAAATAAATATTATTAAATGATTATATCTGTATAGCAGGCACTCGTAACTTTTATAACTGGTGGAATAGTGACACAATTATACATTTATTTAATTCCTATAAAGAACATGTTGTGCCTATTGAGTGGGCATGTACCTTTAAGCTTAGCCACTCATCCATGAGGTAATACATTACTAAAGCCTTTTTGTCAATCCACACAATGACATTTCACTTCAAACCATATGTACCAGTGATAAGTATCGTAATTAAATCATATTTGTGAAAACTTATATGCTTCATGTTTGTGGCAGAGACTGGTTCCTTACGATGTTCATTGAAAATCATTTACATGCATATAAATCATTTTCGGGAGGTAATATTAATGCTGGAAAATATGTTTACACAGTACATGTACCTGAACAGCCATAATCTTGTAGTTGTACTGTTGTCTGGAGTCGATGCTAAGGATCCTGAAAATATGATGGAAATGTATGATACATAAGTGTATTTTTTTTCTATATTATTAACTATGTACTCTGATCAAAACTTAACGAAAGGAAACAGCCTTTGCATGTGATAGCTGAGGTTGCTGGATCACAAACATTGATATGGTAAATAAGTTATAGAATAGAGGAGCGTGCATGCATCTGCTGAAAGAAAATCTGAATTATGACAAAAATGCATATGCAGTTTCAAGTTAATCACTCGTATGGTAAAGAAGTTATAGCAGAATGTATGTACTTAACTGGGATTTTCAAAGTTATTTGACCTTCACCTGGGGCAAGTGGAAGCATAATGGGGTGGAAGATGCGAATATGGATGATTACATACTTGCAGATTAAGTTTTAAGCGAATACAAAAAAGTTTGGGGGGGGGGGCACTGCTGGGTGAACATATGATTGATGAGAAGCATGTCATGAAGCTATAGGATAATGGATAACTGTGCACACATCTAAGTTGTATGAAATTTTCTAAGTCATTTGACCTTGACCGTGGGCATGGGGGATCATGGATGAGGCGGAGAATGATGAGAAACATGAAGTCTCAAGCGAATCATTCATACAGTAAAGAAGCAATAGGAGAAATGAGAAACACGCATGAATGTATGTACTAGTTATTTGACATTGACCTTGGATATGGGGAGATCTTGGTTTGGTCAGTGCAAGAAAATATGAATGATGATAAACTATCACACGAATGTCCAAGACACAAAGGTTAGCCATGATGTAAAAGCACGCTATTGCTAATGATAAGGCATTCAAGCAGAAAGTTAGTTAATGACATGGGCCATATGCAAGGATGAAGAAGTGACACGGTATCATCATGATCATTAACTGAAACAAATGACAGAATCACTAAAGTTCAGCGTATATGTGGCTGCTGTAGTTTTGTTTGTACAGTGATGTTCGTATTATTCACTCCGACACCCACCCCACCCCCATGTGGTCATTCATTGATGCCAAATGTGTGTTTATTATGCCAGCTTGGTAGTTGTCATGTATGTTACAGTGTATGAGTATTGAAGGTTCAAGAGCACACACTGTTTCAACAGATGGATGCATGGGCAGCACATACACTAATGCATTGTGTACACAAATATTTAAACAGCCTGTGCACTGTATAACTGTTGACAATATGTTACAATTACCATAAGGCTACAATATTGTACAAGTTAACAATTTGACCGCTAAGTGAATGGAATGGATATTGATATGTTAATTTCTGAACCAATCCAATTGTCACAAAATCATTTTCAGACAAGGCCATTTATGAAAATGTTTAAAAAAAACAATACGAAAATGACTTGCAAAAAATGCAGATCTTGGTGAGACGTTTGGCTCATCTGGATCTACAATGCTTGCCAATACCATTATACAGGTATGTAGTGTAGAAAGTGTTAATATGATAGATATGGTGTAACAGATCAAAACGCCTAAACTTAACAAAGAAATGATTACATATAATAACCGAAAGTTAATGAAAACAAGAGCATCGTTAGCACTAAGCTAATTCACTCGCTGGCAGCCTTGATAAAAACTTTGAGATTTTTGCCTTACAAACAAGGTGAACACGTCCTCAGTGACCTTGGCCTTGGCCGGTTGGACATGTGGCTCGTATTAAAAACAACTCAACATCCCATGACCCACATTGCGTAAAAATATTAAAAAATCGGTGCAGGGTTTCATGACTTATTGAAAAATGAACGGTGTTACTAACCTGTCAATAAATACTTTTCTTGTGTTCTTTTTTAGGATCTGCGACTCTAGCTGACTGTATCTTTTCAACTGAATGATCAGAACTGGACCTGGCTGTCTGATTTCTAGATGTTTTATCTGAGTAGTGTTCTTGGAGCACTCTTCACATTCACTGAAAAACAAGTTCCGTATGTGAACTTCATATGTATTCAACCGGTGTACGTCAGGACTAATCAATTTGATTAAAGCAAATGTGATTATGAATGTTTCATAAGCATAAAGCATTCTGCGAACATAAAACCACTTGTGGTTAAGGACGAGTGGGACCCCTGATCATTGTTCATTCAAATATCAGGACAGAATATAAATACATTGAACTACCAAAATACAATACAATAACATTTAAATCCAATTAGTTAAAAGTTATTAAAGATCATCATCCAAAATTGATACTTAAACTAGAAAATGTGTTCATAGAACACAGATGCCCCACATATTGCTTTGATAGTCTGCAAGGCAAACTTATAATACCAAAAGGGGGAGATAACTCATGGCTCAGTGTGAAAGCAAACATATAAATGAACTTTGTGCATCTACAGTGACCATAAAGCAGTTATATACATGTACCAAGCATAAGTGTAGATGTCTTGCTACAAGGCAAAATGGTGAAATTCCAATTAAAAAAGGGGGAGATAATCAATGACCCGGGGGTCGAATCGAAAATCGAAATAAACTTTGCGCATCTACTCATCATAAGGAAGCTACATTTTGTACATACCAAGTTTCAGGTCTGTTGCTAATACGGTGTAAAAGTTTTACGAGTTACAAGACAAAATTGCCAATTCTAATTAAAAAAGTGGGAGATAATCCATGACACGGGGGTCGAATAAAAAATTGAAACAAACTTTGCGTATCTACTCATCATAAGGAAGCTACATACCAAGTGTATTTAACTTGTGTATCTAGTACGGTTTGAAAGTTTTACAAAATTGGGAAATTATAAGTTGAAAAGGGGGAGATAATCAATGACCTGGGGTTGAATACAAAATCGAAATAAACTTTGCGCATCTACTCATCATAAGTCATGTACATACCAAGTTTCAATGGTGTAGCTATTATGGTTTAAAAGTTTTACGAGTGACAAGCCAAAATTCGAAAATGGGAAGATAATCCATGACTTAGTTTGATACCTAAGGCGATGTTGAACCCACAACCTCCGGATTGGAAGTCAGGTGTTCTAACGTCTAAGCCACAATCCATCCCCCTGATAGTAGAATAACCCGACCTGGTGGCAGGTCCTCACCATATCATAATCATTTACCAAATTAATAGGATTAGTACCGAGTTTACTACTTTTATAATGGGTATAATAACCAGATTAAACTCTCAAGTAACAAGAAAGCAAAAACTAAAATGTTCCCCAGGTAATGATTAATCACGAAGATCCAAAATGTACATTACTTCTAACAACATAAGGATAATGTCTACATGATTTAAATATTTACTTACACGGCATCGCCTCCAAACATGACCTCCAATTTTGAAAATTCTTCCAAGCAGCTTTTTACCGTAATGTGGTTTCTGTCCGGCAACTCAATGGACAGTATGTCTACTCTTTCCGACTTGGTTTTATTCTGTTCAAAGAAATACCACATATATTGAGAATGGATCAACAAATGGATTTTTGCAAAGATTTAAGACAGAGTTGCAGAATTCTAAGACCCGTAGATGCAAAAGGAAATGACACATGTCAAACATATGTGATGACATCGCAGTACATAGCATTTGTCTTTCCATGGCATACAAGGTCAGGATAAGTGTTCGTTCTATCTCAGCAATGTTGGGCTTGAGCATATACGGTTGTGTAAATAATTCTAACATATACAAAACACCCATTACAATATTGAAAGACAATGCTGTCAAACAAATTAAATATTTAGTAATGAAAAGGAAATTGCTAAAATAAATTAATATCTGCATCTGGTCTATCCAGAGTTATGGCCCTTTTCTTTTTTACTCCAATAATTGCCACTAATACATTTATATAGTCAAAGCAATTAATGTGCAATAGGAGATATACATGTACATGGTGATACAGTTTTCAACGATGTTTACAAAACGCTTGATCAGTATAATGATTTTTTTTATAACCAGATGGCCGCGGCCTGCATGTCGAGCCCGCCGAGGCATTTGATGGTCTCAGAGTGTATTTACCTGAAGTTTGAATTAAGGGTTGTGGAGATATAAGGTATGTAAAGGCTTTAACGCAAATTTTAAAGTCATTGGGCTATAGAATGAAAATATGGATGATAATAAATAATTATTTGAAGTAAATCGGAGTACATGTTGGTGAGATATAAGGTATGTAAAAACTTCAACACAAATTTCAAAGTCATTTGACCTTGACCTTGAATATGTGGATCGCATGGGCAGGCTATAGAATAAAAATATGGATGATGAAAAGGAAGTATTGGAAGTTTGAAGTAAATTGGAGTAATGATTATGGAGATAAAAACTTTAACGCAGGTTTTATAATAACGCAAACTTCTAAGTCATTTGACATTGACCGTTGGGCACAGGGGCCACATGACTGGGACTCAGATTGAATATATGGATGATGACTAATAAGCATTTTCATTTTCAAGTCAATGTGATTTAGGACTGCAGAGACATAAGGTATTTAAAAACTTTAACGCAGAGTTCGGACGGACACCCGGACGTCATTGTGATCACTATATATCGCTTTCCGCAAGCCGGCTCGACATAAATTTCTATGTTAACTGCTCTCCAGATATTTTTTTGACACACATATTTGAAAGTTAGTGTGTTTGGTCAACAAGAAGGAAAAAGTCAAATTTCAACCACTAGTGAGCTATCACACACCTGTTACATTGACCTTCAGGGGACGAAAGCCACATTCAGTATGGTTCTTTGCAGGAATTACATGAATGTACGGGTGACGGATTGGATAGTAGGCGAATTATTTCCTATGGTTGATAGGATTGTACATGCAGGCATGAGAATGTGTATCGCTGAAAACACATGAAAATGCACTAATAAAACCCTCATCCCGCTTGTAAAAGTTACTAAAAGTAACAAATGTGAGTACCGGTATACCATATTGATTCTGAATAATTTTGAAAACGCAAATTAGGACAAAATCATCTGAAATCAGCTGATCTGCTGAAGATTCCCATGCCTGTACTGCGAAGTATTGCGAAGATCGGTTAGATAGTCTGGTTGGAACTAAAAAATATGCGCAATAAATCATCTATTTTTCACACATGTTACCTTGACCTGTAGAGATAAAACCGCAGATTGATTATCAAAAGTGGGAGTACAAAATACTCACAGCAATTTGAAAGTATGCATTGTTTTTCAAATTTAGTAGTGAAAATGCTGTACTAAAGTTTAAAATGTACTTAGTTGAGCTGCAAAAAGCAACAAAATGCAAGTCTTTGCTTTTAGCAGCTCAAATAAGTGAAATGTTTAATTTGTTTAATTTTTGTAGTTTTTGTTCACTATTTAATATGGAATAAAATCAATAATACATTTTGTAAAAGTGAAATACGGATTGATTTTGAAATCTGGGGGTAAAATACTCTTTAGATACAAAACTTATCTGGAGCTCTGAAACCCACATTCAATACAGTTCATGCTAGATATAAATGTATGTGAGAAGTATTGCGATGGCCGAATCGACGGCAGTCTAGTTATCGACCTAAAACAAAAATAGCCTACTGACAGACGGACTGGGTAAACATATGCCCTTGTCACTTATCGTCACGGTGGTATAATATGTTAATAATTGTCATGTTAGTTACCACATATCTGCAAAATTGGCGATTAGTATAATCTAATCTTTAGTCTGTGTGACATTGGACTTGGTCAGTTGAGCCACTTTCAATAATTGTCTTCCACTGATCAATATCAATGAACATGTTTAATTATAAATTGAATGACAGTTGTATGTATTAAAGGTACATGCCCACCCCATAGGCACACACTGTTCTTTATATGAATTAAATAAGTGTTATAATTGTGTTACTGTTCCACCAGTTCTAAAGATTACGAGTGGCCGTTATACAGGTATAATCATTTAGCAATATTTATTTTACTGATAATGGCGCGCGTTGGTAACATGCTATTTTCATATGCAAATGAGGCATGGTATTTTTTAATTATTTATACTAATTAAATGCGTCACCTGAACAAATAAGATTTTCGACAGTATTATCATTGCACAAAAAAAAAATACAGAGCATAAATAGTAATGTATGTTAACATATTAAGGAAACGCAGTTATTGCCCCTAATAGCAGTGTGGAAGGTTACGTCTGATATAAAATGTGTAATGCCAATCAATACGTGGGGTGATGGTGAATGAATGTTTATTTTGCCAGAAAATGTCTCAGATGATGTATCTGATATAAAGAACATGTTGTGCCTACTGCGTGGGCATGTACCTTTAAGGTTTAACAATGTATGGTAGTAATGTATATGCCAAGGAATAAAATGACACTTACACGTAAACATATTGTGCATTGTAGGATACTGTCAACAACGTTTTGAAACTGTTCATCTTCACCCAATACGTATGTCAAGAACTCTCCACAATCGTGCTGTTCTCCTATCGTCATCCAAGGTATTTTTTGTTGGACAGCCTCCTGCAGGAAATAACACAAGGGCGACACGAGTCACAAAATACACCAATATATGGCAGACAAGGAAGCATGGAAAAACTAAAAATGTGTCCATGTGACACAGATGCCCACACTGACAGCATATATCAATGAAAGCTATAGGATATTGGGTCATAAGTAAAGGTGTGTACCTAATTAATAACTATTCAACAAGTTTTTAACATCAAAAGTGTTCGTGTTTACATATCATTAACTAATATTTCAATAACGTGTTATTAGTGGTGATCACCAGTTTATGTGCATGTGAAGACAGTGTGATTAGTTTTAAATCAAGTAGGTGTATCAAGATAAACACGATTGCTGTCATGTTGTAAAGTATAGTTATTGTACAGCATAAATTGCATTGGACAAATCAATATCGACTTCCTTTGAATAAACGCCCTTTGTCTATATTAATGACATCTGTAAATGCTGATCCAAAAAATATAACCCCAGCAATACATGTACATCCAGACGTGTGGGACCCCATCTTTAACACATTTAAGGGAACTAGATTGCCGTCGGTCACAAAATATTGAAGAATAGCCAATAAGCAAGTGGGTATAACTGAATGGAAAGAGGAATAAGTAACATTGATGAAAATAACCATGAATATCGCCGGACAGTAATCTGCATAATCAAAATGAAATCCATTAATAATTAAATTAAAAAACCTAACAGTTTTCTTAATAAGGTAATTACCAGTGACATCTTGGTTTTCAATATATCCCTTTTTGACCTTGCTATTACCAGGTACAATTTGATACGAGTCATGCCGGTATATTTGTGAGAAAATTGTTGGACAAGCTGACAATGAAAATTTGAGAAACTGAGACCAGCAGAATTAATATTGTACATTATTATTTCGTCAAATATTGCCCTGAAAAGTCAAAAAGTTAATATTACTTACACACACTTCTATCAAACTGATATTTTCATTTCTTTTGTCAGGACTTCGCAGGGAAGCTATTACAGCCATGACCTTCTTGGAGAGGTCATCGTCACCTAAATACACTAGAAAATGTGTTCCTAGAACACGAATGCCCCACATACCGCTTTGATAATAAACGAGGCAAAATTCCAAAAGAGTAGATAAGCCATGACCCGGGGGGGCGAATCAAAATCAACTTTGCGCATCTACTCATCATAAGGAAGCTACAAACCAAGTTTAAGGTCTGTAGCTATTAGTGTTTAAAAATTTAAGAGCTACAAGGCAAAATTACCAAATTTTAAGCCGAAAAGGGGGAGATAATCCATGACCCTGGGGCCGCATAAAAAAATCGAAATAAACTTTGTGCATCTACTCATCTTAAGGAAGCTACATACCAAGTTTCACGTCTGTAGGTAGCACGGTTTAAAAATGTTATGACTTAAAAGGAAAAATTGCCAACTTCTAAGTAGAAAATGGCGAGATAATCCATGACCACGGGGTCGAATAAAAAATTGTACATACCGGTACTAAGTTTCATGGGTGTAGATATTGAGGTTTAAAAGTTTTACGACTTACAAGCCAAAATTGTAAAATTCTAATCAAAATAAATCTCATCATAAGAAAGCTACATACCAAGTTTGAGGTCTGTAGGTAGTACGGTTTAAAAGTTTTACGACTTACGAGGTTGGTGATGGATGGATGGGACGGACGGACGGACAAGCGTAGAACTAAATGCCCCTTCCACTATCGTGGTGGGGCATAAAAAACAAGAACATTTTCCTCCCATGATGAATAGGAAATAAATACATTCAAGCATGAAAAATGCAGCCATCTACATACAAAGTTGGAATACTTATCGAAAATCAGCAGTAGCAACATTATAAACAAGAGTGCCACGCCCGTCGAATAATGGGCCAGAGATCCTGATCTGATGTCAGGTCCTCGCCACACCAGAATCACTTAGCCCCTCCCAAAAGCAGTATGATCAGTAAAAATCTTACTACTTTTATAATGGGCAATAACCAAATTCAACTCCCAGGTAACAAAAGAGCTAAATATAAAAACGTACCTGAGGGCCAAACCAGGCAAATCGTGATTCCTATAAGGAGGAACCCATATCGTTAATTTACGCCGTCTCGTTCGCCCGACCACCACCCACTAGCGGAGTAATATACAAAAACTATGTACCCTATAACGAATTGCCAACCAAAATGAAAGATTAGAGGATTAGTGTACACAAAAGCTGAAGGTTTTCTGTCAGCCGCCCGCCCGCCGTGCAGTAAAAGATAATACGGTCGTATAAAAACTCGCAATATGTATATGAACATGTAGAATTCACTATTTAAAAACCTATCATACAAATGACCGTTGAGCTGTAAGCATGATCTTGATTTTGGAACTAGGGATGTTTGTCTTGCATACTGCATTGTGTTTCATGATGGTACATATTTATATGTACATGTATGTATAGTTATTTGAGATTGAATCAAGATAATTACCTCTGATAATGATGAACAAACAACATTTGTGTGCAGTTATTTTAAAAACTTGCCATGAAATTCCCAGGCGCACATGTACAATACGTATGTAAAATTTGGAAAGTGTTGTTGGAGTAGTTGAATACACCGACTATATTCTGTAGACTAGCATATATACAGAAATGTATGCAGAAAAGTGTACAAAAATATCGAAGGGGAAAATTGACTGAAAGCTGTAGGACGAGTTGATTTAAGGTAACGTGCAGCACAATGTGAATGCATTGGATTTATTGGTGTTCAACAGCCTATCAACAGCTAAGTTCATTTAAGGCCGGGCCAACGGGTTCTATGCCATACATGTATTTAACCTGCTGCATTGGGGGGGGGGGGTCCCAAAAATCATAATGGAATATTTACATCGAGAAAAATGTATATTCAGCCCTGATATTAGAATAACCCGACCTGGTGTTAGTTCATACCACACCAAAGTAACTTGGCACCTTCCGCTAAAAGTAAACAAGAGGCCCAAATGGGCCTGTATCGCTCACCTAAAAGCCTCCATAGTGGTCATCTTGATTTCACAAAGACTCTTCACTTACAACTTCAAATGTTACACAGCATTTGTTGGTACCTTCTGATCTAACATATATTGCGAATGTGCATGTGATTTACTGCTATACCTTCGATTTGATATATAAAATGACCATATTCGGTCAAAAATAAAATTTGACCCTATTTGACCCCTCGGGCCATGACCATTTTTGACCCAGAGGCCACCATATGAACAAATCTGAATCAGCGTTAACTATCGATCATTCATACAAAGTTTCGTCGAAATCGGCCTGGCGGTTTGTGAGAAGAAGATTTTTTGACAATTTGACCTACTTTTCAACGGCAGACATCTTGGATTTGGTGATGACCTCCATTTTGACAAAAATGAACAGGCTTCACCAACAAACCATTTCAGTTAAGTTTGGTCAAGATCGGCCTAGTAGTTCACAAGAAGAAGTCCTTTGAAATCTTTAATAAAAGAACAACCTTTTGACCTGTCGGTGGCCATCTTGGATGACGTAATCATCTGATTTTGGCATACCTTGGATTGGATATATTATATGACCATATTTGGTCTGAAATATAATTTGAACCCGAGTTGACCCCTCGGGCCACGCCCATTTTTGATCCAGGTGCCACCATATGAACAAATCTGAAACAGCGTTAAATATCAATCATTCACACCAAGTTTCGTCGAAATCAGCCTGGAGGTTTGTGAGAAGAAGATTTTTTTGACAATTTGACCTACTTTTCAACGGCGGACATCTTGGATTTAGTGATGACCTCCATTTTGACAAAAAAATGAACAGGCTTCACCAACAAACCATTTCAGTTAAGTTTGACCAATATCGGCCCAGCAGTTCACAAGAATAATACGTTTGAAATCGTAAAACAAATTTTTTACATTTCAGTGGCCACCTTGGATGACAAAATCATCTGATTTAGACAAAACATGCTGTAGAGTGATCGTCTCGTCGATACATTCGATCCGATATACTATATATATTCGATCCGATATACTATATGGCCATATTCTGTCAAAAATAAAATTTGACCCCCATTTGACCCCTCGGGCCACGCCCATTTTTGACCCAGGGGCCATCATATGAACAAATCTGAAACAGCGGTAACTATCAATCATTCTTACCAAGTTTCGCCGATATCGGCCTGGAGGTTTGTGAAAAGAATATTTTTTGACAATTTGACTTACTTCTCAACGGTGGCCATCTTGGATTTGGTGATGACCTCCATTTTAACAAAAATGAACAGGCTTCACCCACAGACCATTACAGTTAAGATTGGCCAATATCTGCCAAGCAGTTCACAAGAAAAGACGTTTGAAATCTTTAGTAAAAGAATGACCTTTTGAACTATCAGTGGCCATCTTGGATGACGTAATCATCTGATTTAGGCAAAAAATTCTCCAGAGTGATCGTCTCGTCAATACCTTCGATTTGATATATTATATGACTATATTCGGTTAAAAATAAAATTTACCCCTATTTGACCCCTCGGGCGACGCCCATTTTTGACCCAGGGGCCACCATATGAACAAATCTGAAACAACGCTAACTATCGATCATTCATGCCCAGTATCGTTGAAATCGGTCTGGCGGTTCGTGAGAAGAAGATTTTTTAATAATTTGACCTACTTCTCAACGGCGGCCATCTTCGATTTGGTGATGACCTCCATTTTAACAAAAATGAACAGGCTTCAACCACAGACCATTACAGTTAAGTTTTGCCAATATCAGCCAAGCAGTTCACAAGAAAAAGACGTTTGAAATCTTTAGTAAAAGAATGACCTTTTGAACTATCAGTGGCCATCTTGGATGACGTGAATCATCTGATTTAGACAAAAAATTCTCCAGAGTGATCGTCTCGTCAATACCTTCGATTTAAGATATTATATGACTATATTCGTTAAAAATAAAATTTACCCCTATTTGACTCCCCGGGCGGCGCCCATTTTTGACCCAGGGGCCACCATATGAACAAATCTGAAACAGCGCTAACTATCGATCATTCATGCCCAGTATCGTTGAAATCGGTCTGGCGGTTCGTGAGAAGAAGATTTTTTAATAATTTGACCTACTTCTCAACGGCGGCCATCTTGGATTTGGTGATGACCTCCATTTTAACAAAAATGAACAGGCTTCAACCACAGACCATTACAGTTAAGTTTTGCCAATATCAGCCAAGCAGTTCACAAGAAAAAGACGTTTGAAATCTTTAGTAAAAGAATGACCTTTTGAACTATGAGTGGCCATCTTGGATGACGTAATCATCTGATTTAGACAAAAAATTCTCCAGAGTGATCGTCTCGTCAATACCTTCGATTTAAGATATTATATGACTATATTCGGTTAAAAATAAATTTTACCCCTATTTGACTCCTCGGGCGGCGCCCATTTTTGACCCAGGGGCCACCATATGAACAAATCTGAAACAGCGCTAACTATCGATCATTCATGCCCAGTATCGTCGAAATCGGCCTGGCGGTTCGTGAGAAGAAGATTTTTTAAGAATTTGACCTACTTCTCAATGGCGGCCATCTTGGATTTGGTGATGACCTCCAATTTAACAAAAATGAATAGGCATCAACCACAGACCATTACAGTTAAGTTTGGCCAATATCGGCCAAGCAGTTTACAAGAAAAAGACGTTTGAAATCTTTAGTAAAATAATGACCATTTGAATTATCGGTGGCCATCTTGGATGACGTAATCATATGATTTGGACAAAAAATGTTCCAGAGTGATTGTCTCGTCAATACCTTCGATTTGATATATTACATGACTATATTTGGTTAAAAATAAAATTTGACCCCTATTTCACCCCTCGGGCGACGCCCATTTTTGACCCACGGGCCACCATATGAACAAATCTGAAACAGCGCTAATTATCGATCATTCATACCAAGTATCGTCGAAATCGGCCTGGCAGTTCGTGAGAAGAATAATTTTTAAAGAATTTAACCTACTTTTCCATGGTGGCCATCTTGGATTGTCGATGACCTCCATTTTAACAAATCTGAAATGGCATCACCCATATATCATCCCTGTGAAGTTTAACCAATATCGGCTCAGCAGTTCGGGAGAAGAAGATGATTGAAAATGTTCACGGATGGACGGACGATGGCCGACGGACGCCGGACGACGGACGCGGAAAACGGACGACGGACGACGGACACTTTGCCATAGCAATAGCTCACATGAGCTTTGCTCAGGTGAGCTAAAAAGTAATAGGATTATGAATAATCGTAATACTCACATAACCAAATTCAACTCTCACATACAAAAATAACAAAGACGTACATGAGGGTCAAACAAGGTCTGTGGTCGGGAACAACAATCGTTAAATTACTCATCGAATGCACCCACCAGCACAATGTGAAATTATTCAATCTCCATGTACTTTTAGCACTGGTGACCGTGACCAGACAAACCGCACCTTCAATATATGTGTTCGCCCAACTGATATATGACTTAAACTGCAGACAAGGATTTTCTGCCCACCACCGACCAACCGGATGGTGAAACATAATATGTCCAGTTTTTCTTAAAACAGACGTTAAAAAATTACATTTTATTCAGGAGTTTCATGACCGAGTGAGATACTTAATTTTCCTTTTGTTTTCAAGTTGAATTGTTGCAAAGTAAAGTGACTAATCTCACAATCATGATTATGCTTACCTGAAAGGCCGAAATCTTGCATGGCAGCAAATGCCTGAATAAAACTGATTAGCCAGCACGTGTTGCCTGAATTATTGATCCCGTATGTATGGTGAGGCTGCTGCTTTGCAATGGGCCGATTCCTCTTTCTAAGCTTGTTTGGTGTTGGAAACACGTTAGGTGGTGAATAGAAGAATGCCATTTTAGGTTGACTCGAGGCTGGTGTTTGGCTCCACCTCTCTTCTGCTTGCTCAGCAGCTACTTTGTCATCAAATGCCTCCTTGAGTTTACTAGTGTGTGATCTCTTCTTCTGAATTATCTTTGAATCACCGATATATTCCCGCAACCGTCCTTTCAAGACCACATGCATTTTTCTTACAAACAAGCCGGGACGTATCCTCTTCTTTCCCCCAAGAGTGTCAGATTTGACAATTTTGAACCAATTTTCGACATGGCAGTTGCTGTTCCATGATATTTGATCTTCCAGCATGAGCCCGCTCCACATACAGATCAATGGCATGTAGTTTTTGCATATACTTGTAACAGCATCCCGGCAGTAGTATGCATTTTCCTCATTGCATGTATCTGGACTTTGAACAGTGTTATCCAGAATTTGTTGGTATCTTCTTGCAAATGGTGATCTGGCTCTAATACCACCTGCTGCTATCTCATTTGGCAAACTGTTGCATGCTGTAACATGGATGTGTATAAATAATATAAATGAAAAGACAAACAAATTGTTCAAAGAACACTATATTAGTTCACAACTATAAAATTCGGCTTCCTGAAACAATAACAGTACAAACTAGAGGGTTGTTTTTCCAACAAAAACATGTCTCAACCCCCACACCAACACTGCATGTTATTGGGACTTGGCAAATTAGAATTTAAAGCAAGAACAGCATATATGTAGCTACCTTGTTTTTCTGCATAAGTTAGCTGTATATTGGGACAAGAGTGCCAAAGGTCACAATATACGCCCGCCGAGGCAAGGCCAGTCAACACGGGGAGATAACTCATCTTAACGTGATAAACATGTGAACAAAATTTGGTTACGATCCGTCAAGTAGGACTCGACTTATTGCGTGGACATGGATACAGAGTGCGAAAATTAAAAATGGCTGCCAAGGGTGAGATAAGGGTGGGAAATTTTTCAAAATCAATAGGATTGTTTGTCTTGCCATGATAAATATGTATGCCGAATTTGGTTATAATCGGCCAAGTAGAACTTCAGTTATTCCATGGACAAGGATACAGAGTGCGAACATTAACTAGAAAATGTGTTCATAGAACATGTATGCCCCACATATCGCTCTGATAATAAATGAGGCCAAATTACAAGTCAAATCTTTTTTTACCTCGGCGTTAAAGTTTTTGAAGCAACACTTATGTGGCCGTGACCCTGGGCTTGGCGGGGGCAGGACGAACGTGGATTTGGCACAGGGCGGTAGAGGACCATTAGAGCAATGTGTATATGAAATATGAAGCAGATCGGTTTAAGGATGAAGAAATTATGAGACATTTACCAGAGCATTAAAGTTTTGGAAGCACCAAGTATGTAACCTTGACCCTGGGCTTGGCAGGGGCAGGACGAACTTGGATTTGGCACAGGGCGGTAGAGGACCATTAGAGCAATGTGTATATGAAATATGAAGTAGACCGGTCGAAGGATGAAGAAATTATGAGACATTTACCCGAGCGTTAAAGTTTCGTGACGGACGGACGGGACGGACGGACGGACACGGGTAACACTAAATGCCCCTCCACTATCGTGGTGGGACATAAAAATGGCCGCCAAGGGAAGATAAGTCATCGGAAATTTTTCAAAATCAATAAGCTTCTTCGTCTTGCCGTGATAAACATGTATACCAAATTTGGTTACGAGCGGTGAAGAAGAACTCTAGTTATTGAGTGGACAAGCTGTGCCCGCCCGCCCGCACGCCCAAGATGAATACATAATACGTCCCGTTTTTTTCAAACGGGCGCATAAAAAGGGACACCATATGCAATGTGTGTAGCTAGTACGGTTTAAAAATTTTATGAGCTACACGGCACAATTGCCAAATTCTAAGTCGAAAAAGGGGAGATAATCCATAACCCGTGGGTCGAATGAAAAATAGAAATGAACTTTGCACATCTACTCATCATAAGGAAGCTACATACCGAGTTTCAGTTTCTGTAGCTATTACGGTGTAAAGGTTTTACGAGTCACAAGGCTGGTGACGGACGGACGGGACGGACAAGGGTAACACAAAATGCCCTCTCCACTATCATGGTGGGGCCTAAAAAATATTTTGTTGTCATAAAAACACCATGGTGCACATGTTCAACGTGTGTAAAATTTCACATTGAGTTACAGAAAGCTGCCAGAGCAGTTGATTACACAAATTTTATACCATATATAGCAGATTGTATGCAAAAGTTGTTCTAAAAACAGGAAACATGGCTAAGTTGAAAAGGCGGTATTTTCCCTGACCCCTGTTTTCTGCATCCCTGATGCATTTTATTGGCCGAGAACCCACACTAACAATTGGCAAGTTTTACAGAATTTTTACTTTTTGGGAGAACCTGTGACTGTTCTTTATAGAAAACAATTCAGATAATTCATGACCATCAATACTATTTTGATATTAGTTTTAATGAAATACATGTATGTGTAATTCACCAGGGACCCTCAAAAATAGTAAAGTTGTGAGTCCTGGGACCCACATTTAAAAAATCCTAGGGAAATATTAGTTCAATATGTGTAGAAGAGATGTGTAAAGTTTCCAAACTATTGAAAGAAAGGTGTCAGGAGTCGATTACACCACTGTATACCCTATACAAGATTGTAATCAAAATTGTAAAATAGCTAGGTTGAAAAATTGTATTTTTGTGAAAAACTATTTTGTCGTCATAAAAACACCATACACGTATGCACATGACCGGTGAAGTTTCATGAAGATATTCCAACCAGTATATGACTTATGCTACAAACAATGATTTTCTGCCCGGCAACCAAAGAGTCAAACATAGTACGTCACATTTTTATTAAAAAGGGGCGGGAAAAAAGGGCATATCATATGATAAACAACAGACTTTTCCAGCAATAACTACTCCTGAAGATCATATTTTGACAGTGAGTTGTCATACATATCACTGGATCTTGATTTAATCATGAAGTGCAAGTGTGTTGGTTGTATGCAAAATAGTATTATTAAAGATACAAATTATTTCAAATTTCCCGCAAGCACAGACGGCAGGCTTAACATAAGCTCTCGCTATTCAACAAATAGTCGAGCCAAAAAGTAACAAAACATAGGAGACGATCATGAACTATAATTTATGAACTTACATCCATCACGGATTAGTTCGTCTTCCAATCCATCTGTGTTGGCCGATTCTACAGCCTTTTTCAGCAATTCCAAGTTTTCTTCCACATCCTTCGTAAATTCCTTTCTTGCAAAAACAACACATGCAGTCTGCCACATCTTCTCAGACGATTCTAAACTTTTGGTATTTTGCAGCAGAGCAAAGACTCGAATGAGCAGTTCTGATAATGCCTTGTCCTTCACTGTGTCCTTTATTGTAGACAACACAGCCTTGAGGACATGTGTTGCACACAGGTGAATTACTGTGTATTGTTCGCCTTTTGTAGAAGTTCCCGTTAACTTCAGAAAACAGAATTTCAAGTAATTGTCGATAGACATTTTGTTAAATGCCAAAAGAATACTGTGTATGAACGCCCACGCACTCAATTCTAGTAGGTGCATTGTACACTTTGCTATGCTTTTGCAAGGCCGATGCAAATGTCATCATTGGTCTTACAATGTAAAATGTTCCATGTTCATCCGAAATAAATTCAAGTACAGGAACAGGTGGCTTACCGTCTTGCATACCCTTTACCACCATGGCATAATAATACAAGTTCTTTTTTGAATGAGTTGTTTTCGCAACAACGGATCCTGTTGCATCAATATAAAAAACACCATTTCCGAACTTTATAACATCTCTTGCTATATCTAGTGATTGATGCTTGAATAGTGTTACCATCATCGGAATGTAGCTTATCTCCCGGATGTACCCTTTCAAATCATTGGTGCTTTCGTCTTCGTCTTCTAATATTTCCTTTGTCAGCGTTATTTCTATGAACATGTCATTGTTAAGAATATCTTTTGCATTCCATTCACGTTTTGCCTTTCTTAAGACCTCCTTGGATTGGCATTGAGTATAATTTCCATAGTTCACAGGTGCATTATCCATTTTACCAAATATATCGTAATATACAGTTGATGCTTTCTCATGATTTAGATGTTGCTGCATCTGCTCTCTTTGTTTTCCTTTCAAATGTCTCTTTCTTTGTATGCCCTCAGTATGCTTTATTGGTGGCTGTATCACTTCAACCTCAATTGGTACACCTATTTTGTCTCTTTTTGATGGTTTGTCCTTTATTGTAAAACGAAACTCACCACAATTATCGTGTTTACATGTTGCTTTTGATGTAAAATACATGCCAGTGCCTGTGGAGTGTCCAACATTATGATATTTGAATGCAAGAACACATCCTGGAATGATTTCATTGAATTTCGTAGATATCATTTCAGTCCATTGAGAGTCAAGTTTATGAGGCTTTACAGAGGATGGACTAATCAATTTCCATTCTTTTTTGTAGTCCAAGATGATCTGAAATGATCTAGGAGCTCTCTCCATGTTTTCATCAGAAGTGACAACAGTATTACCTTGTCCATCGGCTGTATCACATACATGTCTCAATCCTAACATTTCTGTATCAATATCTTTATGTAAATCATAACTATCCTTCTTAGAATTATTCAAATTAGTAAATATTTTCAATTCAATCTCGTTAGCTCCTTCGCTTTCATGTTCACTGTTAGAACCAATACGGTCATTTTCAGAGCTGTTCAAATTGTCAATGCATGTCTCAACTTCTGCCTTTCCTATGCTACCATGTTCTTCTTCAAATTGACTTCTTACTCCTGGTATGGCTGTATCAACTTTATTGAAATAGTCTTCACTGTCATTTTCAGAACTGATTAAATTGTAAACTGATTTCTCAGTAACTCTGACAACTCCCGCTTTTCTTTTATTGCTGTGTTTTTTACCATAAGGATGTATCAAGATTGGTAGTTCGGTTTTAATTTCATTGTAAGAATAATTACTGTCATTTCCAGGACTCTTTGAATAATCAACTGTTTTTTCAATTACTTCTGCTTTTTCGTTGTTCTTGCGTGTTTCACCATATCGCCGGGTAATGCTTGACATTTCTGTTTCAAGTTCAATGCAAGAATCATAACTGTCGTTTTCAGGACTATTAAATTACCAACTAACTTCTCGATAACTTTGATTTTTCCTTTGCTGTTCTGTTTTTCACCATACCGACGGCTAAAGCTTGGTAGTTCTGTTTCAAGTTCATTACTTAAATTTTCAGGACTGTTTGAATTGTAAACCGATTTCTCAATACATTCCGTGTGTACTTTACCATCATGTTCTTCATCATATTGATTTATCAATGTTGGAAGTTCTGTTTCATGTTCACCGTAAGAATCAATACTACTATTTTCTAGACTGTTCAAATTATCCGCTGATTCTTTTGGCAGTTCTGTTTCAAATTCAGTGCGAGAATCAAAAATATCCAGACTGTGTCCTTTGTCAGAATTATAACAGTCATTTTCAACACTGTTCAGACTGTAACCTGATGTGTCTTGTACTTCTGTAGTTCCGTCACTTCTGTATTTTTCTACATACTTATGTTTTACCATTGGCCATGTTGGCAGTTGTGTTTCACATTGACTGTGAGAATCATAACTGTCTGTTGGTGATTGCATGTGAAATTCAATACTTCCTTCACTGCTGTTTTTTACAATGTCAATACGATGACAGTCACTAGCAGTATGTATCGTATTGTCACACTTGTCACCAACAAATTTGTTCTTTCTTGATTTTTTTTTGTTTTCATATGTATTTCCTCGTACAATAGCAGAGACATTGTCAATCTCCATATCAGTATTAGCATCATGTGCTGTCTTTTCATACATTTTCTGTGTATCATGTTGTTCCACATATTTTCTTCTCCCAGCAACTGTTACCTCATAGCTTTGTCTCCTTGCCCAATGAGGAACTTTATACTTTCTCCCATGCTTGGATACTTTTTTATCCGAAATAATATGTCTATTTTCTATTTTATATTTAACTTTAAACCATTTGCATTTCACCCTTTTTCGTAAAGATAAGCTGTTCCTACCAAAAATCTGCTGAGAAAGATGTCCCCAGAATGACGTTGCATCTCTCACACTTTCAGTGTGAACGTCTACTCTTATATATTTTGTAATTATCGCTTCATTTTCAGGGCTGTATATTTCTTTCTTCTTCCTCATATTTTTATCACATATATTCTGAAATAAACAAAATAGGAAAAACTAGAGCAATTGAACAGAGGCTCACGGATACCGCCGATCGTCGCCTAGACTGACAAATGCAAAAACAGACCGACAGAATGACCGACCAATGGACGAAAATACGAAAACTATACACCCCTCATGCAGCTGCTGAGGGTATAAATATACCACATGGGGACTAATCTAAGGAGCACCTGTACAAAATAAAGCAAATGAGCAGAGGCTGAAGGATAACCGCGGCCGCTGCCTGGACCGACCAAGTAAAAATTTAACGCAAATTTTACTGACGGACAGACAAATGGACGGACGGAGATACAAAAACAATATACAACTCGACATATGTGGTATGACAGAGATATAAACATACCCCGTGGGGACCAATGAGAAAAGTTCATTAACCAAAAGTGTTAGGTATTCATAAGTACAGTTGTGAAGGTCAAATGTTGAAGGTCATATTAAGGGAAGCATGGTTGTGTGACATTTGTGCACAAGCCCTTCTTAAAGGTACATGCCCACTCAGTAGGTACCAAATGTTGTTTATATGAATTAAAGACGTGTATAATTGTGTCACTATTTCACCAGTTCTGAACATTACGAATGCCCGCTATACAGATATAATCAGTTAGTAATATTTATTTTACTGATAGTGACGCACGGTGGTATCAGGCTATTTTCATATGCGAATGAGCATGATATTTTTTATTTATATACTAATTAAATACGTCACTTGAAAAAAAAAACATTTTCGACAGATTATAAAGTATGAACATTGCACATTAAAAATAAATTACAGAAAATAAATAGTAATGTTATATAGAAATTTATGTCCGATATAAAATGTATAATAGTGCCAATCAATACATGGGGTAATTGTTAATGCAGGTTTATTTTGCCAGAAAATGTCTGAGATGGTGTCTCTGATATAAATAACAGTTTGTGCCTACTGAGTGGGCATGTACCTTTAAACTACAGTAAATAATTTAATGTGTGAAAAAGTTAAAAGTTGAGAAGGTCAAGGTAATATTAAGGACAGCATGGATGTGTGGCATTTGTCCACAAGTATGATGTATTGAAATATTAAAGTAATCCAACAAGGAATGTAGAAGTTATGAAAGAATTGAGAAACTCTGACAAACTTCTTAATGTGTGAACAAGTTCAAAGTTGTGACGGTCAAAGGTCAAGGTCCTATTAAGGACAGGATGGATGTGTGGCATTTAGTTTAAACAATATTTTATTGGCAAATGTACAATATACATGTTACATAACAAAATACAAGGATTTGAAAACAAGCTAGAAGCTTATATGAATTCATCTCCCTACAAGATATAAGACAGTGTAACATACAAATCATATGTAGTGCGCATTGCAATATACAAATTTGACTGATTATATTGTTTATAAACGTAGTGTTAGAGAAGGAACAAAGATAATATAATGAAATAAAAAAGAGAGGAAAGGAGTGGTGATTTTGATGGTGAGAGCTGATCGGATAACCTCTGTTAACTGACTGTACCATGCGTCTTACTACTCGGGGGGGGCTGCCGGCGCGACTTATGATGAAGACGATGCGTAGTAATTCCCCCCTCCCAGCAATACATTTTGGTCTGACATATAATGATGAATATATTTAATACGATTAGAACCGCATAGTTGCTGTAATATATTTGTGAACTTGTAGGAACACGTGTTTGTTTTTCTCTAATGAAAGGTGCTCATTTCCGTTTAAAAGATTATCGGCAATGACTGGACAATCCAGCCCAGCTAAATATTGTTGACGCTGTAGTTCATAGTTTGTGCATGCTGTTAGGTAGTGGTCTACAGTCTCTTGTGATCCACAAGAACATAAAGGGGAATCTACTATTGATTTTCGGTATAGGTCGTAGTTGAGCGAGCTACAAGCTAGTCGTAGGCGAGCGTGCAATATTTGCTCTCTCCTGTTGCCTATGTTAAAAAGTTGTGTTGATTTAGATGTATTTTTGTTCATTCGATACTTAAAGATGGATAGGCTAGGTGAGTTTCTAATTTCTGCAGGTAATGTGTTCTATTCGCGTATAGCAGACGATAGAAATGAGTTATTGTACATTTGAGTGCGGCAAGGAATATGTGGAATATCATCCGCGTTGCGAAGGGCGTAGCGATTTTGTACTTGAGTCGGTATAAGAGTATGTAGATAATTAGGTGTAAGATTATTTTTCATTTTAAAGAGTTGTATTAGTTTATGTTTTCTTCTTCTGGTACTTAGCGTTTCCCATTTTAAGTCGCGATATAAATTTTCTATACTGCATAGTTTTGTGGCTCCTGTTGCTATTCGCGCGGCTTCATTTTGAATTGCGTCCAAATCATTTTTCAGTTCACAAGTGCAATTGTCCCAAATGACATCGCCGTATTCTATGAGAGGTCGAATGGATGAGAAGTATAAACGTTCAAGACCCGATCTATTTAGGAGGAATTTCAATGAACGTAGGATGCCAATTCGTTGCCATGCTTTATTTATGCAGCGGGAAATGTGTGTTTTCCATTTACCATCTTCTGATAATGTTAAACCTAGGTGTGTATGTTCACTAATGGGGTTTAGTGTTACATTGTTCATGATAAGATCTGGGTTTTGCGGTTTGTTTTGATTTCGAGAAAATATCATTGTTTCCGTTTTTAATGGATTAAACGTGACCAACCAGTCTCGCGACCACTGATTAATTGTTTTGAGGTCATCGTTAAGAGAAATGGCGGAGGTGTTCGGGTCGTCGACTATGATGTATAAGCTCGTGTCATCGGCAAAAAGTCTAATATTCGATTTGATTTCCGTGACTATATCATTTATATAAAGTAAAAAGAGGAGTGGGCCTAGGATAGACCCTTGAGGAACGCCGGCATTAATAGTGGACCAGTGGGATGAAGAGTTTGCGTAAACTACTCTCTGTTGCCTGGAAGATAGATAAGATGTAAACCATCGGTGCAAATTGCCAGTAATGCCTGCTGAAGACAGCTTATAAAGAAGGCCACGGTGCCAGACCCTATCAAAAGCTTTCGATATATCACAAAAAAACTACACGAACTTCTTTGCCGTCATCTAAAGCCTTACATATATCATTGTATACATATAGTAACTGGTTTACTGCTGAGTCTCCTTTGACGAACCCCGATTGGAATGGTGTGAGAATATTATTATTAACTATATAATTATATAGATACTTATGGATACAGCGTTCCATGAGCTTCCCGATACAGCTTAAGAGTGATATAGGCCGATAATTTTGTGGATTTGAAGGATCATTCTTTTTGAATATTGGGATGACGTTAGCTAGTTTCCATGAACATGGAAATTGCGAGGAGTTGATTGATATATTGAATACTAAAGAAAGAGGTGATGAAAGCTCGTTTGCACCTTCTCTCAATAGGCGAGGACTTATAAGGTCTGGACCACATGCTTTGGACGGGTCGATACGGGATATAGCGTCACATATATCTCTTTGTGATATGTGAATAGAAGATATGTTGTGTTGGAGTAACGTAAGAGGTGGCAAAACTTGGTTACTGTCATCAATAGAAGATTGTTTACAGAAGTAGGCGTTAAGCATCTCTGTTTTTTCGAGGTCAGAATTGGCTTCTGTTCCATTTTCTATAAGTATTGGTATTTGTGGGGATGAGCCGGCTTTGTCTGTTAGTTGCTTGGCTATTTTAAACCATGTTTTTGCTAGAATGTCACTCGTATTGATTGTTTCTATCAATTTGTTTTTATGTTCTAATTTACACTTTCGTAGGAGGCTTGTCACTTCGTTTCTTATTTTTCTGAAGTTGGCCCAGGCGCTTTCGGTTTTACACGATTTTGCTTTTTTGTGGAGTCTATGTCGTTTTTTTTATTAGTCGGCGTAAGCTATTATTAAACCATGGGATATCATTAGGTCTAATAGTTACAAGTTTATTTGGTATAGATTTGGATGCAGCATCAGTAATTATATCGGTTAATGACTTTATCGTTGTTTCAATGTCGTCAGGTTGAATTAAGTTAGCCCAGTTATGATTTTTTAGTATATCTCTATAAGCATTAAAATCTCCTCGGTCATAAAGCCAAATTCGTCTCTTATAGATTGATATTTTGGGCTTATTAAATTTCATTACACAAACGATTGGACAATGAAATCGGACAAGATCTGGTATAAATGGATCCGCGACAAAGCTGGTGAGAATCTGGTCTGTGTGTTTTATGAACATTAGGTCGATGAGGGATGATGAGTGCTCCGTGTAGTGTGTTGGTGAAGTAATTAACTGCTCGGCATTATACGAAGATATGAGCCTGTTAATTTTGTTAGATGTTAAGTTAAGTGTGTTAATATTAAAATCGCCTGCTATCAGGATATTGTCACACGTTTCGTTAAATGCACGATCAATGTTTTCTTCCATTAACGTCCAGTGAGCATTATTCGAGTCTGGTGGCCTGTATATGCCACCAATTAATAGTTTACGTTGGTGAGTGTTTACTTCGATCCAAACTGATTCAATGCCGTTTAAGTTTAGATCGCTGCGTTGTTTAGATAAAAGTGAATTCCGAACGTATATAGCTACTCCACCACCAATTCTGCCTATTATGTTACACCGAAAAGGAGGATTAAAGTTAGGTATGCACAGTTCTGTATTTAATGTGTCTGGTGTAAGCCAAGTTTCGGTGAATATTAAGATATCATAAGGTTGAGCCTCTACTTCTAATATGTCGATTGTGTGCTTTATGCTTTGTATATTAAGGTGCATTATGCTCAGTCCACCCGGGGTACAACGACAGCAGCACGACAGACATCGACACCCCGCAGCATGGACGCATGCAGCAACACAACAGAGCCCCCCGAATCAGCAGTCACCAGATATGTTGGGATAATAATAATCTCAACATGAGAGTTATTGAAAAAAGAAAACATGTAACAACATAGTGAGGAGTTGTTCGACTTCATGGTGTTAGTCTCATGCGATTATGAAATTGTGTTAGTGTTGTGTTGTGTTAGCATTACTTCAAGTGAACTTGCTTACGCGTAATAGTAAGGGTTTTGCTGTGACATGGAATAGTTGGTCAGCTCAACCTCATGATCGTGTCATATATCTCAGGACGACACGCCATACCGTGTACATATGTATTTTAGTCGGTCGTCCCGTAGGAATCCCCCTCCAGTATTATTTGGAGAGAGAAAATTCGGGAACCGCGACGAGCAGTTTGCTATAACACATGAGACACTCATCGAAAGCGAAACATGAGCGCCTTATGAGTGTAGATATGTGAAGATATGTAGCCATTGGTTGATGGGCATGTGATTTAAAATCACGCTGTTGTGATCTGATGATATAAGCAGGCTAAGCTGAGTGAGTCAATGGTTTCTCCCCTACCAGTAGTAATATTTTGTTGAGTGAACGAAGTTATGTTGGGACATGCATGCATCAGTTCAACGACTTACACCAGGCACGCACTGATTTACTCATCATGAAATGTTCATTGTCACAATAATGCATGGATTGACGGTGATACATGTTGAATGGTGATTAGTATTTACGAATAGCACACAAAAATAATAATAGGAATGCGTCAATATCAATATATAACTGTTCGCTCGCTGTACATGGCTGACACGAAACAGTGTCCACAGACTTACTGAACACACACATGAATATTATTGTATGAATAGTTGTGTCTCACCACGGGAAAATGGGGTCATCACTAGATTGACAACTCTATTGTCCCAGGTCAGCCTGCACGTCCGTATTGTTTGACGGGGGCCAGCGCTATTCGCTTAGTAGCTCATTAGTAATTAGTCATGCAAGTGGTAGAATAGATCAGCATCGGACTGCGAGATTGTGCACACTATCTCGGGATGAGACACAACCAATACTGTTCCGCACATGTCCTTCTATGCATATTCATATGAGACGGCTCGTTGTGCACGTTAAGCAAATGATTGTCCGAATCTATACTGTTCACGAGGAAAACGGGACTAACAAAATTCACCTTTCCACGCACCAGGCAATGGATACGACTCCAAATTGTGGTTACGTCGGGACAGATAGGCTCTGTCATGACTAATACTTGCTGGTCCAGTTCTATATTGGTTATGAGTTAATGCATTCACACTTTTCCACATCGAAATTTAAGTGAGGTGTGATCTCTGTAGAGTCCGCTCAGACTGCGCGAGAGTAGTCTGGTCAGGCTCTACACAGAGCCACGACTGCACGATAAATTGATCGTCCAATATCGACATATAGTTTACATTCACATACTATCTTGCTAAGAACAAATACATGGATGGTGGAGTAAGATGGGTAACAGTGTGCAGGCATATACAACCAAACAGATAACATTAATTGTCACCTACAATGAGCTGCTGTATGGGGGGAGACATGATTAATCTCATGTTCACGCTTGAATAAGAAAATTTCCCCAAGTCATGTGTGAACTGTGTAGTCCCAGATGAGCATGCGCTTTCGCGCAGTCTGATCAGAGCCTACGCAGTTGATTCGCTAACAACTAGTATATGTACATGTCAATATGTCTACAAATGGCTGAGATGAGGTCCCCCAAAGCATGTGTAAACTGCGTAGTCCCAGGTCAGCCGGCGCATTCGCGCAGTCTGAACAGGGCTTACGCAGTTCATCGTTCCAATACGGATATGTCGAAAACAATGCTAGCAAAATGTTAGGAATGTGGTCACGCTGTATGAGTGTGCAGGACTAATGGAATTGGTTATCCTTATTGATACAAGCATTACATTGATGCGCTAACAACTAGTTTATATACATGTCATTAATACTACAAATGGCTGAGATAAGGTCCATAAAGCATGTGTGAACTGTGTAGTCCCAGATCAGCCCGCGCATTCGCGCAGCTCTGATCAGGCTTGCGCAGTTCATCATTCAGTTACTGATATGTCGAAAACGATGGTAGCTAAATGTTTGGAATGTGGTCACGCTGTATGAGTGTGCAGGACTAATGGAATTCGGATGTTCTCATTGATATAATCATTACATAAATGCGCTACCAACTAGTATGTATACATGTCAATATTTCTACAAATCGTTGAGATAAGGTCCCCAAGTTATGTGTGACCTGTGCAGTCCCAGATCAGCCCGCGCATTCGCTCAGTCTGATCAGGGCTTATGCAGTTCATCGTTCAGTTACTGATGTATGTCGAAATCGATGGTAGCAAAATGTTTGGAATCTGGTCACGTTGTATGAGTGTGCATGACTAATGGAATTCGTATATTTTCAATGATAAAAATATTACATAAATACGCTAACAACCAGTATATATACATGTCAATATTTCTACAAATGGCTGAGATAAGGTCCACAAAGCATGTGTGAACTGTGTAGTCCCAGATCAGCCCGCGCATTCGCGCAGTCTGGTCAGGGCTTACGCAGTTCATCATTCAGTTACTGATATGTCGAAAACGATGGCAGCTAAATGTTTGGAATGTGGTCACGCTGTATGAGTGTGCAGGACTAATGGTATTTGGATGTTCTCTTTTGATATACACATTTAATTACATAAATGCGCTAACAACTAGTATATATACATGTAAATATTTATACAAATCGTTGAGATAAGGTTCCCAAGTTATGTGTGACCTGTGTAGTCCCAGATCAGCCCGCGCATTCGCGCAGTCTGATCAGGGCTTACGCAGTTCGTCGTTCAGTTACTGATGTGTGTCGAAATCGATGGTAGCAAAATGTTTGGTATCTGGTCACGCTGTATGAGTGTGCATGACTAATGGAATTCGTATATTTTCAATGATACAAATATTACATAAATGCGCTAACAACCAGTATATATACATGTCAATATTTCTACAAATGGCTGAGATAAGGTCCACAAAGCATGTGTGAACTGTGTAGTCCCAGATCAGCCCGCGCATTCGCGCAGTCTGATCAGGGCTTACGCAGTTCATCGTTCAGTTACTGATGTATGTCGAAATCGATGGTAGCAAAATGTTTGGAATCTGGTCACGCTGTATGAGTTGTGCATGACTAATGGAATTCGATATATTTCAATGATACAAACATTACATAAATGCGATAACAACCAGTATATATACATGTCAATATTTTTACAAATGGCTGGCATAAGGTCCCCCAAATCGTGTGTGGACTGTGTAGTCCCAGATCAGCCGGCGCATTCGCGCAGTCTGATCAGGGCTTACGCAGTTCATCGTTCAGGTACTGATATGTCGAAAACAATGCTAGCAAAATGTTAGGAATGTGGTCGCGTTGTATGCGTGTGCAGGACTAATGGAATTCGTATATTCTCAATGATGTAAGTTCTCAAATAGTATATATACATATCAATGTTTCTACAAATGGCTGGCATAAGGTCCTCCAAGTCATGTGTGACCTGTGTAGTCCCAGATCGTCAATAGTCAACGGATGGACATCAATGGTTATTTACAAAACTATGTGCATCATGGATGTCGATTATTTACAAGATATATACTCATGGACATCAATAGTTATTTACAATTGTTATATATCATATACAACGTATTTCGATAGTTATTCACATAAATATGTAACTGTCTGAGCCGGCTCTACACAGTCCCAAGATATGTTTATCGTTAAGTGTCGAGATAAATGATTCGAGTACATATTGTTCTGCTAAGATCAGGTATAGACCACAGTGTAGATGCTGACTGCGCGACCTGATCAACATTACTTGATGACAGCTAGTAGAAGGCTAATTAATGGACAGGCATGAATTGGCTGACATCGCCAGTTTGCTCGTAAGAGGTTATGGACTGGTCGGCTCAGGTGCTACTGGGCAAATTCGCAGTCACATCAGGGCATACACAGTCGATAATGTCGAATGAACTTAGTGAATGGGTATCGTCATGCATGGTCAGTGCATACATTGTTATAGCTATATACGGTATTGAGTAAATACACTCGGTAGTTGCCGTATTGTTTGTACTGATGTGATCAGGTTATATAGCATCCAGCAAGTAAAACAATGACAGACAGTGGTCAGTGATGGACAATGGGCTAAAACTGTGAGTCTAATTTAAGGCTAGGTTAATTGGCTTTGAGCATATATACACGTCAGTTCGTGTTCACAGAGCACGTATGAAATATGCGGAAGTAGAATATGTACATGTAGTTACGTAAAGTGTTGCCGCTTACGTGGTGGTCGGCGTGCATATTGCCCTACTTTACAGCCTCAATGTCCCGTTTCGATGTGATCTGGAACCTATCTCCACCGGGAAACTTTCCAAAAATCACTCCACCGCGCCCGAGCCATGACTGTTCAAGTTTTTTCTCT
>CM055268.1:79079119-79232829 GCA_029237695.1 Conchocele bisecta
ATACATACACATATATAAACATGTATACATACATATATCACCATCCGCCAATCAAACTGTCTGATACCAAGCACGAGGTTACTGAGCTTGGTAATCGCCGGTTCTGCGCCCTACATGATACATGTTCATACAAGTTAAGTTATATTATTTAGCATATGGCAATATGCGTCATAACATCTTTTCGAGAATGAAAATGAAAAACGTGAAAACGTGTAAAGCTGTTCACTAACAGTGTTTATACTGGTGGCCAGTGTTGCGCCGATCACGTTTTGTGTGAATGTTTCTGAAGTGCATTGTTCCAGTTCAAGATACAGTTCAAGTTCACAAGTTTACATGTCCTGTAAATCTCGTCAATGAAGTCCGGTAATGCAATAGTTGCCCTGTTCGGTTTCGAGTGGTAACATTATTACATTGCTAAGGATGGACTGTTTTAAGCCTAGCTTAAAAACGGACTGACCTTTTCAATGAAGAGATTACGGTTCACGATGAATCATAAACTTGATAATTAGATGGCACGATAAATAAAGAATACCAGGCTAGTGTCTTTTGATATTAAGTTTATCAGGCAAGGCTAGGAAACGCGTAGGAATTCCGCGGCTTGCCGAGGAATTCATACCGTTTCCGAGCCGAGCCTGATAAACTTGATATCAAAATACACTAGCCTGGTATTCTATTTGTCAGGTAACGTGTTATGCTCGAAAATGACATTAGATGATGTCGTATTATATGGACAGAACGCGGACTTGTTTACGTTGAGTCATTACACTGACGTCATTCGGTAACGTCACGTGAAGTCAACCGACCAATGAAACGTCAGTTTTCACTTTGTTGTAACCCGGATGTTGATATCAGGTCAATGCCTGATACAACAATATGTTATCAGTCAGTACGTATTCGGTCAATACAGGACAGGTTACATGTACCTGATACAAATGGTTAACTCTGTACTTGTATTTGTTAATCATGAACATACCTCATGAACATTTGTATTTATTATTGTGGATGTTATTTCAGGGGTGTTTTACATCTGGTTTACATCTGTATCCCATCTACGACTACTCAATAGCAGTTCCACCAATTGATATGAAACAAACCAACGCAGCAGTGGGACCTAAAGTCGGCAACTATTTGTTTCCTTCCAACTCCAATGAGTATGTATGTATGTATGTATGTATGTATGTATGTATGTATGTATGTGTGTGTGTGTGTGTGTGTGTGCGTGCGTGCGTGCGTGCGTGCGTGCGTGCGTGTGCGTGTGCGTGCGTGTGCGTGCGTATGTATGTATGTATGTATGTAACACCTATATTATATCTTTGCCGACCGGGAAATGGGACATGCAGGATGACTTAGAGAGTCAAATAATTCACAACGGCATGAATTAGACAGCAAACAAATTCCGGGGGTAGGGATGTTACATGTGAAGAAGTCTCTATGGAATGGCCACGATGATCACATGCACCATGAGGATTTAGAAGCGTATGTAATTCCCAGAGGCAGGACTCGTATGTTTCATTGTATAATGTACATATTTCCCGTGTGTTTACCCCATATCCCCCAAACCGCTCCATCCCGAGCTGAGAAGAGATTGGCATTGCGTCCAGATAGGCATACGTGCAACGAATTGTTATTTCGTGGGAACGAATTGTTATTTCGTGAGAAAGAATTAATAATAAAAAAGTATACGTCCCCTGCGGGGCTCCGCACCGTACATACGACATTAATCACATTGAACACGTACAAAGGAAGCTGATATATTTGAGACATACACATACTATATAGCAACAGCAAACCTACAACAGGAGACCGTGACAAGTACTGGAGTGAGATAAATATGCACTCGAAAGAACAGGTGTCAGTGGAAAAAGGGGTCAAGTTAGAACTTATACCCTTTTTTTAATGAGCTCTCTAATGGGACGTTTTAAACTCGATATAAGTCCTTTCGTTCTCAGGCATATAATCAAAGTATTATTAAACGAGGTTCGGAACTTGCGAGCGTTATAATTTGGGAATGAAATAGACCAAGACCGTTTTACCACATCCGTGTCATAATAATTAATAAAGATGACAAGCAATAATGAGGTAATTCCGCGTTCATGATTGAAGAACGTTGGAATATTTCAATAATAACGTGTCAGTTAGGACGTATGGTGGCGTATTTCTGTCATCCGACAACGTGATAGCTACATGTAAGTCGTTTAATACACCCTATATGTTGATGTGACTGGGAAAATAGGGCTTATGGGCTTTGTGACCAGTGTAGCTCCTTATTTAAATAACATAACACAAGCATGTAGCCTGACAAATTATCTACATTGCTTACTAAAGCATGTCGGGTGTTTCATTGATGGAATGGCGAACAGTGCGGTTGCACAGGCTGATATGAATCTACATTGGTCGCAAAACTGATAAGCCCCATTTCTCCAGTCACATCCATATTACGTTATCTTAACTGCACAATTGCATGTATCATGCAGGTCAAGCCGACTTACTATTTACTTTGAGGGAGAAATCTTCAATTTTAGGATAACTTTATTAATTTGATTATACTGAATTTATTACAGTATCATTATGGCTGTGATAATGTAATACATTCAGTATAATAAGTATCCATAATTTCAATCATCTAATATATGCAGTCGTTAGTTCTATATTAAATAATGCATCTCAGGAAAAATAAATGATTACTCCATCAAAGTATACTTTGCTAGAAAAGTATACTTTGCAATGTTGATGAAATCGGCTACAGGACGGTTACATCTGACGAGACATGAGGCCATAAAAAGTATATTGGTTCTCAGATAACACCGCGTCAGAGAAATGCCTGCGCGTCGAGCATGTTACCGTCATGGCGACATATAATCTTACTGTAAATTCGCCACATGATCAATAAAAAACACTACCATTCAAAATGTTATTCCAATCATGTCGGATGAAAATATGGTGATTGTGCACGTCTACAGACGTTTAGTAATATTATAGAACATACATGCATCTGGCGACTAGAACAAAAATCAGATTCGAAAATCTCAAACAAAAACAAAATATTTAAAAAGTCCGCTCTCTCGCGTCACATTCAGCAAACCCCGTGTCTGAGATCAAACGTACCCCTTTTATGGTCTTAATACTAAATTTTGCCAAAAACGTGATACTGCCCACTAGTTTAATACATTTTATCTCGTCTTGCTCAGTTTGTAATTCGTATTGACGTGATACTTATATTAAGTCGGCATACTCATTTAATCTGGCGAGAAAAGTGTAGAAATTAAATTAAAGGTACATGCCCACTTAGTAGGTACAAACTGTTCTTTATATCAGAGACATCATCTGCGACATTTTCTAGCAAAAGAAATATTCATTCACCATTACTCCATGTATTGATTGGCATTATTATACATTTTAAATCAGACGTAACTTTCCACACTGATATCAGGGGCGATAACCGTGTTTCATTAAACTGTTAACGGACAATTATATTTATTATCTGCATTTATTTGTTGATGTGCAATGGATATACATGTACTTTATAATCTATCGCAAATATTATGTTCTTCAGGTGATGCATTTACTAGTAATTAGTATAAACAATTAAAAAATACCATGCCTCATTTGCATATGAAAATAGCCGGATATCACTGCGAGTCACTATCAGTAAAATAAACATTACTAAATGATTATATCCGTATAGCGGGCACTTGTGATTTTTAGAACTGGTGTAATAGTGACAGTTATACACTTATTTAATTCCTATCAAGAACATTATGTGCCTACTGAGTGGGCATGTAATATTTAAAAAGCATTAATTGTCACGTATATCATAATACAGCGTTTTTTTTAAATTTCGTCTAATTTATCTCATCCAATGTATCACGCCCTGACCAATGTGACGCAGTAATTAAGTATGTCGTTAAGACGGTTTATACAATGCATTTACACCTTCCATAAATTCGTTATGGAAACAAACGTTCAACGTATTTCGTTTATATATCGCACAATTACGTTAGCCCCATGTGATCTGGCCTTCAACGAGCATAGTTTGAAATTTAAACATTTTGCCCCGATACATTTTCCAAAAAAAGAGTGGTTTATGCCTGCATTAAGAGGACCCAACTATCACGTTACCTTGAAGTAGATGGCGGATATATGCCACCATAGGGAAGTATATGTACATGACGTATTACCTGCTTTCTATATGGCGCAGCGTCATGAGAAAAACTGGCCTATTTGCATTTGGTGGTGCAAACTCTGATAACTTTAGTAGCGATTTTTTTGGTATGGTGGTTAACCCTTAGACCGCTACTCACAACAATTGTCGTCTGCTGTTGCTTTTATATCTTGCCTTATTTATCAATAAAACGATGGTTTGGCAGCACATCAGAATCATTTCCAATGGGAATGATTCTGAAGTGCTGTCAAAGCATGTTGTAAATTATTCTAAAGTGCTGTTAAAGCATTCTTTTGATGATACAAATGGAAAATAGAAAATAAACAGCAGACGACAAAAAAATAAGATAGCGGTCTAAGCGTCAAGTACGGATATTCCATCTCTTCGTTCAATCACAGAGGGGAAACAACGATGAAAACGAATATTCTTGTTCGTCTATTCCTATCTACGCCACGTTGAGTTGACAATTAAGAATCTTAAATTTCATTTCTTTTTTCCTACATATGACGCCATGGTATTAGGGTTATGGTGTATATATATATCTCGGATGCCGCGGAGAGACGAATAATTTAAGTCACCTAGGCCGGCGTCCTTACTTTGTTACCACATGTGTCCAACGTTTTGCTGAGACTAGTTAACTGTAAGTCCGATTCGGTACAAAGGAGTCATTTGGTATGTTTTTCTATGAACGCATCTGTACCGACTCGGACTTTCGGTAAAATTCCCAGCACAACTTCGGACCCTTGTGTTTGTTACTCTTAAAATTAGGTGTTTCACATGGCTGAATGAGGAAAAGTACAGACATTGAACAGAATGTGCAGATGCGCATTCTTACCCGAGATCAAATCGCACACGCCTCTGGCCTGATAACGATATATATTGCGTGTTACGTGTAGACGCATGACAGGTGAATCATTGATATAATGGCGATCAGTGAATATCCGGATCAGACTGTGCGGATTAACAGGTTGATCTGGATCTACACTGGTCGCACAAAGCTTATACTATTCACATTGCTCCAGTCAGAGCCACATATAAGACCAAGGTAGTAAGAAAGATTACTGCCCAATTAGTACATAAAGTATGTTCAATAAAAAGGTTAATATTTATGATACAATGAGACGACACTAATTAATGATTAACCTTTTCATGATTGCTATCTACGATCTGAAAAAACAGGTATTAGTTCATTGCTGGCTATTGTAGACCCGGAACACTACGCGGTTTCACGTAAATGTAACATGGTGATAATAATGCACATTATTTTATTGAATGCATATTCAAGTTCGTTGCATTTTTGACAGAATGGCGAACACTGTAGAACATTTATGTCTACAGTGGTCCGTCCCTACGGTAATATTAGCTCGAATTTCTCCGTGACAAGTTGGTATTATTTCCTCAATGCGACGTATCCATCAAATCTATGTGTACTGCCGTTGAAGTCGAAACTTTATCCCGTCAACACAGTGCGTATGTGCCGTGAAACACTGTGCCGTGATTTTTTTTTGATATCCTGTCAATACGATCGATAAACACTGCGTATGAATATGTGCGGTGACAGGGGTTATGTTTTTGCATTGTAAAGCCATTTGTAGGTGTAGACGGGATAAATAGAATAGTAGGTTACAGTGGAGCACATCCCGTTTCCGAGCTGCGCCAGATATGTTTTCCCATTCACGGCACTAACCTACTATTCTCTATTATGTATTGTACAACGATTATAAACATGAGCGATAGTACGGAGACCCGCAGGGGACATGGATTTTGTTTAGTAATTCGTTCCCATGAAATAACAATACGTTCCCTCAATTTAACAATTCGTTCCGTCGAATTAACAATTCGTTCCCACGATATAACAATTCGTTCCTTCGAATTAACAATTCGTTTCCACGAAATGACAATTCGTTCCCTCAATTTAACATTTCGTTCCCTCAAACTAACAATTGGTTCCCACGATATAACAATCCGTTCCTACGATATAACAATTCGTTCCCTCGAATTAGCAATTCGTTTCCACGAAATGATAATTCGTTCCCTCAGTCAACATTTCGTTCCCTCAAACTAACAATTGGTTCCCACGATATAGCAATCCGTTCCCACGATATAACAATTCGTTCCCTCGAATTAACAATTTGTTTCCACGAAATGACAATTCGTTCCCTCAATTTAACATTTCGTTCCCTCAAACTAACAATTGGTTCCCACGATATAACAATCCGTTCCCACGAATTAACAATTCGTTCCCGTGGGAACGAATTATTTTTTCGTGGGAACTACCAGTAATTGCTAATTCGTGGAATTGTTAAATTGAGGGAACGAATTGTTATTTCGTGTGAACGAATTAATAACAAAAATAATTCTACATCGCCTGCGATAGCACTTACGAGGGGTGTTCCATAAATAATGTCACTTGTATCTGTAATTCTATATCTCAAGTAGTTGTGATCATTTTATGATGCGATGTCTTTCAAAATACTCACCTTTAGCTGAAACACACCTTTTTAGCCGTTCGATCCAGTTTTGGAAACATTTTTAACATTCACCCATCGGACTGATTAACAGTAGATTCAAAGGCACTTCTGGAATTGTACTCTTTCAAGATAAGTGATTTTCTTTCAACTTTGGAAAGAAAAAGAAAAGTAGCAAGGGTCGAGGTCTGACGAATGAGGATGTGTGGTCTGACGGTGACCTTCTCTGACTAAAAAAATCGGTGACAATACATGTCACGATAAGGCGGATTTTATAAAGTATTGGAGAAATAATCCCGCCAGCAGATACCTGTATGCAGCTTGGGGTATAATCAGTTATGGTCAGAGGTGTGAAAGTTGTGAACAATGGGTGACTGGTTTACAAGGTAACACCGAGTTGGAGTGGGTGAGTATATTCTGGGCAGTTTGTTGATAGCAATGGTCAGAGACACAAGTGCTATATCATGTATATGGGACGTTAGTATATTGGAATTATTGCTTGGTGCCTGCTCAGAAGTATCTTCTCTGCGGCCGTTAGGAAGAGAGTGTGTACTTGGGGTGACGTGCGTATGCGAGACATGGGCTGGCTGATGATGACCGTGGTTTAGTGCAGTGCCGAGTTGTGAATTGAGAGATTATTTACTGTTGCTTGGCAACCAGATACAGTGCCGATTTATGACTATACCAATTCTGTGATCGTATCCATTAACTACTTAGTGTACGGATGGTTTGGAGCTTAGTGCATATCAGCTGTGTGCATTTCATTGCTTAGTGCTTAACGTCTTAGTGACAGTGAATTTTGTGTATATTTATTCCAGTCAATGTATGGACTTGGAATAAATGGGTTTAATGCTGGGAAAAACTTTGTGCTAGTGGCTTAGTGCGTAAACGAGGTTGTGCTGTCGTGCTCTATATAACCGTGAAGGATACATAGACATTATGTAATAATATTGGTACGGTAAATACATCTGGGCTGTAGTTTTGTGTGCATATGTAGGGGAAATATGCCATGTACTATGTGATGAGATCGATATACATGTGTATAGTGGTCTTTTATTGGTTTGTGCAATAAATTGTAAACCATACATCTAACTGATGATATTCCATCCCGATGATTTGTGACAAATGGTGGCAGCCTTGTCCCTGGTCCGTTTTAGAGTCTTATCATTTTGCCTCTCCACTTTAAACTCACTTTTGTCTACGTCAACTAAGTTGAGCAAATTGAGCTTGCGAACCCCTTCATTTTCCTTTATTTTCTGACCTCTTGTTTGTATTGCCTGACCTAATCCTATGTCTGTCTCACTTACCTGACAACTTTGTTCAATGCCAGTTTCTGGTTCTATCAAAGGGTAACATCTGCCTATTGTATTTATCACCGACATATCTGGATCATTTGGTTCTCTAGCACCCCTTATATTACCCAAAACTAAGTCAAATACTGGATCAGTCATACACATTACTTTAATATCACCTGTGTAGAACGGCGTTTCAATATATAGATTAGCCACTGGTGTGTCTCTGACTGTACCATCTATAAGAATACAGCGCTTTATCTTACCTGACATTTGACCTTTTCCCACCAAATCCCTCCTTACAACTACTCCGCTGCAACCTGTATCCCGTAGTACGCTAATACACTTCCCATTCAACCTACCTTCCACAGTTGGCATGGTACTATCAATTGTCCTATTCATACAAAGTGCACTTATCAATGGCAGTTCATGTCCACATTTCAATCTAACCTTATTGTCTCTAGTACAACAGTCGTAGTGTCCGTCCTCCTGTGTAGTACAAGCATTCGCCGATTGTACCTTATCCAGTGAAGTTCTAGCACCTGTACCACCACAGCACTTACAGGTACTATACTTGGATATATCGGGTTCATCTGGTTCGTCTACTCTCATCATACCTGCAATACGTTTGCTTCCCTGAAATTTCATATCATGCTGTCTTCTGAAACATTCTTTAATGCTATGACCCGGCTTCTGACAATAATAACACTTACGTGTTGTGGCTCCAAATGGTTGTGTTGTTTTCCTGTCAACTGGGTTAGAGTTAATAAATGTTCTTGGTGGTGGTTTACTATTTGATAAGCTACCTGTATCTGAGTTTGAGAAACGTTTGTCTGTGCCCATCAATTTCTTACCAACAATCATGGGTTCCAACCCCCAGAACTGACCTCCGTGAGCTTCCAAGAATTGCTCAGTTAGCTCTGACATAATTTCTACACAAGTGGGTTTCCGTTCTTTCAAAAACAGTGATAATTGCTTTGGGCATGCATTAACAAATTGCTCTTGCACTAATAAGTCTACGAGTCCCTCATATGTTTTCTCTGTGGCAGACAACTCTATCCACCTAACTAAATAATTTGCCAATCTTACGGCAAATTGAGGACCCGTCTCACCGTTGTCTGGACTACAACCCTGAAACTTCTGTCTCAAGCCCTCCTGAGTCATCTGAAACCGCTTCAATAAGGCATCTCTTACCTTTCCAAAGTCATCTGCATCTGCAGGTGACAATCGAGAGTACACATCAAGAGCCTGGCCTTTTAGCAAGGCACTTAAATTTATTGCCCAATCTTTCTGCGGCCATTTACATGTCTTTGCATACCTTTCAAACCTGTGTAAATACGCGTCCATGTCATCTTTCTGCTCGAATGGGGGCTAACCTCGGATGTAACTCGGCCGTAACTTTAACTCGTTCCACAGATTCCTTATTATAGCGTTCGGTTTTCACCCTCTCCAGTTCTATTTGTTTTTCCATCAACTGTACCCTGACCTTAGCTTCTCGTTCGAGTGCTCTTTCATCCCTATCTCGTTGGTCCTTTTCCCGCCTCTCTTCACGTTCTAATATTTCGTTCTCCTTCTGAGTGTCACGTTCTACTCTCTCTCTGTCCTTCTCATTGTCACGTTCTACTCTGTCTCTCTCCTTTTCTTGCTCTCTCTCCACAAACTCAAGAAGTTCTTTCTTTTCTAACCCCAGTTCCTTCCCTACTTCAACTAACTTTGCAAAATCCATGATTTCAAAAATAATTGGGTCCAAGTGATTACTACATGATAATAGACAGGACTGGACATCAATGTGATCACTATATATTTATGTTGTAGTTTACTCCATTTGCGTCTTAGTTACCCCACCCCAGGCTAAGGGGGAACATCGATATACCTGAGTAAAGTCGGTTGGTTCTCTAGCGTCGGTGTAAATTGGGCGTATGTGGTACTTCTTCGTTTCTAGTAGGTCTATACGCTCCAAACACTCGGGGTAGAATGCGCCGTTTCCTTAGGCGGAGACCTGCACGTGAAGTGCTTTGCGCATGCGCGAGGCGGCAACACTGCGAGGCTCCGGACTGGTCTTCGGCGAGGCTCCGGACTGTTTATGAGGAAGCTCCTGGGTTCTAGTTAAGGATAACTTGTCATAAACAATATCACGGCTACAAGAGGCAGAATAGTGATTGCCCAAACACTACACTCCCCCCCCCCCATTCTATTTAAATAGACGCTACCAAGTGATGAACTCACCCCTATCCCATAAGATGTACTCTTTAATAGCATTCGAATATTAAAAAGACAACCGATAGGGATAGTGTGGACATACTATCCTGGATGGGTTCCCCGAAGGGAAAGTCTAATTCCAGAATAACCTAATTTCTCCTTAATCCCATACAGCCCAAACCAATTTAGTTTGCTAAAAGGATATTTACATGCCTGTATTTTTAAAGTATAACATGAGGAAACTTTAACGCGACTATTCCCCTCATGGGGAGAACAGACATGTACTAAGGAGATCCGGTCATAGAGGTACCTGCTCCAGGTCTTGGGTCCAGGTCTTCTGCTCCCACCTTACTGATCCCACCCATACAGACGTATTGCATTCCGCGTGCATATACCGATCAACTCGGTCCACCCGACACCGATCTGTGGCGCGAGCCGCTGTGCCGTCATCCCAATCAGGGCGGGTGTACTGTATGCACTTACTTATCTGAAGGGGAAGTAAGGGGCATCCGTCACTAGAAGCATCCGGTCCTGCATAACTGACCTGAGCCCCTCTAGTTGATCACCCGTGAAATGATCTGCAACCCGTGTAAACCCAAAATGAGTCATATGGAATCTCTCGAGCCAGGCAGCAACAACTCTACTATTCCCACAGAAACAGTGCAGATGTATTTTCTGGTACGGGTTCACTATTGGTCTTAGCATATCCAATAGGGTGAAATAAAGTTGGCCATTAGACTGGGGATTTTCCCGGCAATGAAGGACCAGAACCTGCCTCTCTTGGATGTATCTGACAGCCTCTCCCAGCGCTCTGATTTGTTGAGGCATGGGAGTCTGTGCAGTCTCATCCAGGCCCAGTTCTCCTCACCCTGTCACCTCTGGTAACTGCACCAACCTTTGGAAAGCAGAAAAGTCATCCTGGGTACAGCTACCCACTTTCTTCGGGTGAAGTCCCACGGCCACTTTATGACCTTGCCTAAGCAGATCATTAATTTCGTGTAAGGTCGGGAATGTTTCTGGGTCACAGTATACCACCACTGCACCCAGGAGATTGATACGCGCATCGTCACTTGGAACTGTCTCCTGGCAGACCCTGGTCAGTGTGGCCTTAGCCGACAGACCAAGAGATTTGCGCGAATGATCCAAGTGAAAATGGCTATCTATCGCATCTGGTGGCGCACCGTGATCTCGCATACATGGAGGCGGAATATTCTGCGGCGAATCTGCGGGTAGTACCGCACCACTGCTTATGGGCAAAACTGCAGGTAATACCACATCGCTACTCATCGGGCTGAGCGATAATGCTGCAGGTAGTACCGCGTTGCTGATTACTGGGCTGAGCGGTAATGCTGCGGGTAGTACCGCATTGCTGCTTACTGGGCTGAGTGGTAATGCTGCGGGTCGTACCGCATCGCCACTCATTGAGCTAAGTGGCAACGCTGCGGGCAGTCCAATAAACGGCAATGCTGCGGGTCCTACCGCACCACTACTCCTGCTTACCCCCATGTCCAGTTTCAGGGCCGGTACCTCGGTGTCACTGTCCTCCTCTGACGAAAGTTCCAGGGCGTACTGGAACTTCTCCCATAGGCTCCTTCGGTTACGGACTTCCAGCTGTCCCAGGACGACTATCAGAGCACGCCAGTGGAACAGCACGGCCGGAGAGTTCAGAGGCGACAACGTGTACTGCTGCGGAGGTACCAGTCCCAATTCCCGAGATATGGCGTTCATAGCCACCACTTGTGCCTCAGACACCTCACTGTTCATCTCCTCAGTTAGCAGACCGGTACTATCTATTACATCTGCCGAGTCCTGAATAGATGGTTTCCCCAGTAACCAGGTGGCCGCTAATTTCAAGGCGGTAAGTCGCCGACGGGATACCTCCACACCCACTCGATCGTTGAAGATAGACGGAATATGGGTTGCGAAGGCATGTGTCCTTGGATGTCCATGATACGGCGAACAGTCAGATACGGGACACATGTTCATTCTGGCAGATCTGCGTCTAGGCACTAAGGAGAGAGGTGTCGTAGTTGTTGAGGGCGCTGTTGAATGGACCCTATGCCATGGATTGACCGGGTTTTCTATCACACTCGCGCTGGTTGATTGTGATACCACGGTTGATGAAGCGGTTGAATGGACCCTATGCCATGGATTGACCGGGTTTTCTATCACACTCGCGTTCGATCTCGTGTGGGTCTGTAATTCTAGACCCTGTATCACTCGCGTTTGTCGCGTTTGTACATCCGCGTTAACCACAATTCGTAAATCCATGCATGGAACGGCAACTTCCTGCTTATGATTCCTCTTTTTCTGAGCACGGCGTTTCATTTGTCTCCTTCGGGTTTTTGTAATCTTATATGCCTCAACCCTAGGGGTGGTAACTCCCTGCTCTGCACGCGGCTTAATTGTTGATCGTGAATGTTCAACCTCGCGTGCCATCTCAGTGTGGGACGTGGAACGCGGATATTTCGGCGGACTCCTAGCTCTGCTGGGTGGTGTCCACTTAGGTTTTCTCGGACTCCTGTAGACGGTTTTGTGTTCATTCTGGTGTAAACCAATCTCCGAGTGTCGCTGCTTCCGTGGACTCCGGTCTCTGTCTCGACGGGGGGACCGCGATTCATGGCGTCTTTTGGTATGCTTTGAATGCCTTGAATGCCTTGAATGCTTTGAATGTTTTGTCCCTCGTTTAGAGTCCTCTTTGGCTGGAGACGGGTTTGGAGATGCCGTTGCTCCAATCTTGGACGGTTTAGGCGACACTATAGGGGGCATTCTATCCCGTTGAACATTGATAGGTCCGAGAAAGGTGTCTTCGTCCTCTGTGGGACACGATAGCAAGAGAACATCGTCTTCGCTAGATGGTTGCGTAATTTCCATCGGCAATGGATGCGCTGCATTCTCGGTACGGTGCCCGAGGGTGGGATCCTGATCCAAACGAATGTCCTTGTACATTCCATCATGGGGCATCGCACTTTCCACAGAGGACTGGAGTCCGATGTCCGTTATGTTGGCATTGATCCAGGAGCGATTGTGCAGTTGGAATCGCTCCGCGTCTCTCGCCACGGTCTTCAACCATGCCTGGTCTTTCCGGTGGCGTGACAGCTGAGCCTGGCCCCTAACCGCGTTGAGCACTCGGTCGGACTTCCCGGCGAAGGCTGGTGACATCAATTTCTCGATAAAGCCTCCCGTCTCCACCGGACGTCCCACTTTCGTCGCGTGCTCAACACGGTCCAGGAACGTAGACTCATCCTGGTTCAATGCCATTCTGGAATAGACTAACAGAAGTTATTAATATCAACATAATGGTAATCTTCTTGTCATTGGACATACAACGCAGAGCTTGATGCTACTCTTAACTGGTACATTAGCATCCGGGAAGTCCCCGAATTCAGCCACCCTGACACTAAAGGTTTTAGTTGTCATTCTTACTTTTGCAACGGTGGCACTTGTATCTATTTATGTCCAATGCATCTGCAGCTGTAATGTTGACGCAAGACCCATGGTACCATTCATTGCAATAGTCACATTAGATCATAAACCTTCCTCCCCAAGGTTGCTTGCAATAACAGTATAGATCCTGATCCGATTGACCCAATGGAATATTGCTGTTGGAACGATCAAGTGCCGATTTTACCCAACTTGGTACATTTCTATCTCTACAGGGTTTTAACCGATCATGATTGGCTACAAAGACTGCGTTTTTTAATTGAACACGGAATAGGGCACTCGAGATCTTTTCTATTATGACAGCCGGGCCTTTCCATGGTTGGCAAAGTTTACGACACTTGCCCTTCAGAACCGCGGTATCTAATAGATAGACCAGATCACCCTTTTCGTAGGACCGTTCCAATAATCGCAAATCATAGTTTCGTTTCATGCGCCGGGATGAGGTTTTTAATGTGGCCCTAGCTTTCGTGTGTGCTTCCTGCATATCCCCCGTTAGCTTAGTCACGTATCCCTCCGGATCCATGGATTGAGCTAGTTTTTGGGGAAACATAAGATTAGCCGGAATATTGACCTCCCTCCCGAGCATGAGTTTGTTTGCGGTGTAGCCTGTGCCACGGTTGACAGCTGAGCGTAAGGCCCCTGCAATTTGTTGCAATTGCAAATCCCATTGATTCTGAGATGAGCCTATATAGCATCTAACCACGTCCATCAGTGTTCGATTATACCGTTCCACCTGACCATTTGCGGAGGGTCGATATGGAGTGGTAAGCGTCTTATGAATGTGCAAAGCTTTACACACGGCTGCAAACAGTTTGGACTCGAAGTTTCTGCCCTGATCAGAGAAAAGCTCAAAGGGATAACCAAAGCGCGAGAAAAACTGGTCTATGGCCGCTTTTACCGTCACATCAGCAGTTTGAGACGGAAGGGGGACACATTCTACCCATTTGGTAAATTGATCAACCATCATTAAGATGTGTTCGTTACCCCGGGGTGTTCTGGGTAATGGACCCAGAAAGTCAATGTGTACCCGCTCCATCGGTGCACCTGCTTGATATTCACGCATCCCTATACGACCATACTTTTCGGACTTTTTATTCTGGACTTTTATCCTTAACCATTTGGTACCAGTAAAATTTCTGCTTCATTCTCGCCTTTGTTCTCACCACGCCCTGATGCCCCGCGGACGGAATATCATGGCTCCATGTCAGAGCTACTTCTCGGAGACTAGAAGGCAGAACAACGTCTTTTTCCTCACTATCCGGTCTGTTCCGAAATAACACACCATCAATGAGGGTGAACAGATCTTTTGTCAGCCAATGCGCTTTGGCAGCCGGACTAGCCATGAACAGCTCCGGTTGTTTGGGAACGACCCGAGTGTTCAGCAAATCTAACACCAAACACAAATCACTGTCCTTTGATTGTTCTTCTCTCATTTCTTCGATAGAGAAACCCCAACAGGATGGTACATCCGGAACCACAGAATTGATACCCGGAGAAATGCCGCATGCTAATATCTCTGGCACCCCGTTCCGTGTCACCAACTCTATGCTCACGACTCCCTCACCCTGCTCACAGCACCCACCATGTTCCCATGGTAACAGAAGTTCACCAGACATATCCTCCTCAGAAAGGAGCTGGCTCGACAAAGATTTACACTCATCACTTGCCAAGGGACCTGCAGTCATGTCAGTCGCGCCCCTAGTGCTCGCATCTCCCTGCTGCACTCTTCTCCTTACATGGGTATCCTCCTCCCATTTTGTCGTAGGATTCGTCCGACACGTGGTACCTTGATTGCCGTTGCCATCACAGCCTACACGACCAGCGCGTTGCTGTGGCAATGACCAAGTGCCTCGTGTCGGTCTACATACCGCACCTCCTAACGTTGAAGACCCAAGACCCTCCTCACCTGCCGCCCTACTGCCAGTTGGGCCTTCAGGCAGTGCATTAGGTTCAGGTAATGGCTTTGTCTCCGAAGAGATTTGGGCCACACCCTGTCCGGACAACTTTCTGGGAATACATTCCTGTGTGCTACCCGAGGCTTCACTGAACTGGATTCGCACCTTGGATACGGAGCGTCCCCCATGTGTATCCAATGCCCCTCCCAGTTCTACATCCCTTGTGAAGTCCCCCCAGTTTTTGTCAGCCCTCGTACAATACTTACAGCCTCCACAAGGCAGATCCTCTAAATGCACCCCATAGGAATACGAATCACACATCCCCGAAGCTGGTATGCGAGATAAAGAATCCGCATTCCCATGTTTTACACCTGAACGGTACTGCACCACCATATTGTATTGCGACAATTCTTCCATCCATCGAGCAAGCTGTCCTTGTGGAGCCTTAAAGTGCAAGAGCCATGCCAAGCTAGAATGATCAGTTCTAACCACAAATGGCCTGCCTAGTAAGTAATGGCGAAACTGTCTGGTGAATCTCAGAATGGAAAGCAATTCTTTCTTTACATGCTCGTATAGACCATACTTGGTAGTAAATGCCGATTTGTGTTGGTCTTCAGCCTTGATTTTGACCTGCCAGTACGCGGAATTCGCATCAAGTTTGGAAAACCATACGCTACCGGCCAATGTATCAAGACAATCGTCTACTAATGGTAACGGAAAGACATCCTTTCGGCAAACGTCATTGAGCGCTCGGTAATCAATACACCATCTGACAGACCCATCGCGTTTGCGAATTAACACTGGTGCGGCAGCCCACTCAGATGTGGATTCCTGAATTACCCCTGCTTCCAGCATTTTCTTTAAATGGGCTTCCTCCTCGTATCAATGGTGTGTTCGATTGCCCCGAAATGACCCAAATCAAATTCACTTGAGGTAAACACATCTTGATGCTCGGTTAACAGTTGGCCTAACTGTACTTTTTGTTCTTCGTCTAACAATTCGGCAGACGACGTGAACAACGGATATAGGTGTTCTAGTATATTTTCCTCAGTTGACTGTGCCCCTTCAGGCACCATATGTACCCCAACAGGCTCCTCGGGCAAAGTACCGGAATCCTCACAGTACTCATCAACAGCGTAGGCGTTCCCTAGCTGTTGGCCCTTACGTACAAGCCGGTACCTATCTGATGGATTTACCAGGCACACAACCGGCTTATCCCCACCGTTCCGCACTTCTCTCGGTACTAGCAAATGTGTGTTCCCTATCGGTTCCACTACATAATCTGGTAAGAGTGCATTCATCGTGCACTTCACTTTTATTGCCGAGTTGGGAGGAATGACATGTCTTTTATCCAACGTGACCCTGGCTACAAGCGGAGTTCCTGACCTACCCTTCATATTTAAGTCGATTTCCTGGCCATCAAAATGCAGTTTGCCCTTTCCCATGTCCAAAATTGATGATCCACGGAGGTATAGGATATCAAACCCAAGTAGCATATCCTGATCTATGGGCGCCACATAGACATTTTCTTCATACCACCGTGATCCTATTTTCAATTTGACTAGCCCGGCAACAAACCCTTGCATTGCTAATTGACGGCCTGCTGTGAGTAAATTTACATCTCTGAGTTTTGGAGGTCTTTTTCTCAAAGAGTTGTACACCGTGTCCGATATAATAGTTGCCTCGGCTGCGGTATCTACAACGGCCTCTACTACTCTATCAGCAACTTGAATGGGCATACTGAACTGGGAGGCAGATCTTAGTTGGCATACTGTCACACATTCCGGGTGACCCAACTCTCCACACTCTCCGCTCGCCTCGTTCTGATTGACTGGAAGTGTTTCCCCTGGTGCATCCTGCACCATACTACCAGTGCGTGTGCTTAAGTCTACTTTGAATGGTTCCCTATTACCACTTGAAGCACCCGAGGTCCTGTCAACTGCCATTGGGGACATGTTTCTTTGAATATCTATTTGGTTCGACCCCATGCTATCTAATTCACCCTCCTGCGATTCTACCGAATCAAACAATGCAGATGTACTTGGAGTGCTCAATGAATCGACTACCAAATGCGACATATCAGCTGGGGTGGGGGTGTGTAGGTCCACCAATCTGATATCTGTCTTTCCTTGTGGCTTACAAGGAATGTTTGGTATGGATGTACTAAGCAATGGGACTTGTACTGAAGCACTGGGCAGTGCATCAGTATGTTGTGCACTGTTCATTGTGGAATGCACGGTAACATCTGGCACTGTGCAGTTGGACGTCACATCTGACCGCATGGGAATCGTTACCAAGCTACTATTTTTCAGTTCTCCCTCCCCTTCCGTATGCTTTAATGTACACCTACTCTGGACAACTTTCTGGGCCCCACCTATCCCCCTGGGTGGATTACGTGCGAGTTTCATTAGGGAACCATGCTCGCCTGTTTCTTGTTGGCCCCAAGTTACCCTGGTGTTTGAGTCAATCTGGCCTACTGCTTGCGGGATCGAGGACCGGCCGGTCTCCTCGATCCTTGCCCGTTTAAATCCTTCTGAACCCCCCCTTGTTTCCTTCCCTTTTCCTGTTTTCTGGGGCAATTGCGTGCAATATGTCCAGGCTCTAGACAGTAGAAACAACAAGGACAATGCGTACGAATGTGACTTTCGTCTCCACATGCCCCGCAACCGTTTGGACAGTCCGCCTGATCATGCCCACCATTACCGCAGTTATAGCAACCTTTGCTCCTACCCCTGAACCTCTGGGGATCCATCATTTTGTCCATTGTCCTTTGCAGGTTCCTCATGGTTTCTTCCAGGGCTTTTATACGCAAATTGGTAGCTTTATCTGCGGAAGGAGGATACATAGAGGGGGATTCCTGGATAGCACTCACACTTGTGTACTCTGGGTCACGGAAACTTCGTCTCTCCTTTTTACCAGCTCTACTTGAACCGTGCATATATTCATGTACGTGCTGGTACCACCGCACTTCTTCCATTGCAATGTCCACTGACCTGGGCCTAGACATACATACATGCTGCCCAGCATCTCTGTCGACCAACCCCTGACAGAACCGAACAACGGCCTGTGAGTTAGAAAAACACTCGGGCAAGTCCCGGAAGGCAAACATGGCCAATGTCAAAACCCTATCCGCCCACTCCTCCAATGACTCAGTGGGCAACTGAACTGCCTGCTGGAAGCGGGCTTGAGCAGACTCGGGCAATTCCCTATGCCCGAACCGATTCTCGAGTTTCTCCATTACACAAGTCAACGACAATGAGGGGTCTCGTTCAAGCATAATTGACAAAAAGTCAGCGGCCTTGCCTGATAGACAACACCACAAACTATTCAGCGAGTCGCCTACCGACCATTTGCTAGCTTGTGCATATCGCTGAAAGCGATGCCTGAATGTGAGCCAGTTCCCCACCCCATCGTACTGCATATTTTTAGGCATCGACCTAACTATTTCAACAATACGAGGATTGTTGAGCCTATGCTGTTGACGTGGACGAGTCTTACCTCTCCCATTGTCGCTACTACTCTCTTCATAAACGGGCAAGCCATGTGGCTGGTCGCGGTACCCCACCCACGGGTCTGGGTTAGTACCCCGTGGCCCTACATACCTTGATACCGGGGGATCAGCTTGACTGGGGGGCCTCCCACTAAACTCAACAGGATGGGCTATAGCCCGGGTGTAAGTTGGTACTGGCAGAGGTGCCATTCCCGCAGTCATTGGGGCATTGCTATATCACTTCACTGATTGGGGCATCCTTCCTGCACTCGGAATCTGATCTGGCACTAATGGGAAACTGGGGCCCGCTGTTCCCAAAGTGCCTACCCCTTCATTCCCGGTATCACCTCTCAATCGGGCTAATCTTTCTCCCATACTTATACCCCTACTGTCACCCAAACTTCCCAAGGACAAATCCAGCAAACTCTGTCCAAAATCATGACTAGGAGACGGGTGCCCTGCCTCTCCCATTCCATGTTCAAACAAAGTCCCGCCCTTCCCCTCTTGGCGGTTGGATTTGGGTACCGTCCCTGAGATAGTGTGACCTGCCCCTAATTCCACCAATTTTGCTTTGCCAATCTTCATAAATTCTTTGGCCTCTGCCAAAGTCTTTACAAAGTCATCCTCATTGTCACTCTCGCAACTAGTGTCTCTCTCACTACCTCCCCATTCCAGATTCCTACCCGGGTTAATACCGCATTGGTCCCTTGAGAGATTCCCAGGACGTGTACCATCCAGAGGTTCTTTCTTTAGACCCCCATCCCCAGTTATGTACTGTTCAAAGGGTACGGTATTCCTCATTTCTTGCGTTATGACCGGGTATTGGTCATCGAGTGTAAAATCTAGCAAGTCACTTATAGACTCACTAAATGTTCGACGGGTCAGGCAGAAGAGTATGGGCAAGTCTATATTGCGGTGGAGGAGACGGATGGCTACAATTGCTTTGGCAATTTGTTCTTTGACATTGGGAATTAGAGTCAATTCCTGCCAATCTGCAAAATTGACGCGAATTTTCTTGTCTGTATTGGAGGCCATTTTGATTTCAATCTGCGGAATAATAAAAAAAATAACTTAATTGCTGTCTGCACTATCAGATGTTATCATTAATATTGTTTTTAAAAGTTGTTCGTACAGTTTGTACTCTGTGCAATTCTCCACAGCCGCACTGCTAGCACGTATGCGCCAATACAGAATAACAACACAAACAAGTCATCAAATTTTATTTCAACACACATCATCGAAGCGGCACATGTTAATTTTAATCGTAATTCAACCAAAATATATTTTAAATATAATATAAAAAATCTCCAAAACACTTACTGGTGTGCACCCTACACGGCAGATTGAAATATTAAAATATATTTTAAATACCTCCAAAACACTTACTGGTGTGCATCCTACACGGCAGATTGAAATATTAGCACTCCAAGGGGCTAGTAAGGGTATTGTGTCATTCAACCCCAAATGAATGAAACAGACACTCAATCAGACACCGAATGCAGTTTAGTTCCTGGTGAATACATGTATAACATATTTATTCATTCTAAACCGTGTCTAATTTGGTCACGCAACTTTTACCACATCGCCGACTTTATATTCCATTTTTTCTCCGAATTCTCAACCTGCCGGTCTGTATTTACATAAAGGATACAAATATGTTATTTACGCCTAGTATTCGTCAGGATTGGCGACAATCTGTTGTATTTTATCTCTTTTGCTTTCCAATTTTATTGGAATTTTACCGGCGGAAGTTTACAAATGTTTCGCCTCTATTGCGCCTGCACGCCAATAATTTCCGCGCCGAAGGAATCCGAATGCGATAATGATATGCACACTCGCGATAAATGACGTCACACGGGAATCCCTAAATTTTCGCCCAAATTGTCTGCGTTTATCGATATAATGCACAGAAATTTTGTAATTAATTCTACGGCGGACAATAGATACACATATTAGTTATAAAAGCAAACAGGAATTAGATGTTGTCAGACCGGCCAAGTTGATTTTGGAATATGTTGCATGTTGCGGCTAAATCGAAACTAGAAGACACTTCTGACACCATTGGTGTAGTTTACTCCATTTGCGTCTTAGTTACCCCACCCCAGGCTAAGGGGGAACATCGATATACATGAGTAAAGTCGGTTGGTTCTCTAGCGTCGGTGTAAATTGGGCGTATGTGGTACTTCTTCGTTTCTAGTAGGTCTATACGCTCCAAACACTCGGGGTAGAATACGCCGTTTCCTTAGGCGGAGACCTGCACGTGAAGTGCTTTGTGCATGGACGAGGCGGCAACACTGCGAGGCTCCGGACTGGTCTTCGGCGAGGCTCCGGACTGTTTATGAGGAAGCTCCTGGGTTCTAGTTAAGGATAACTTGACATAAACAATATCACGGCTACAAGAGGCAGAATAGTGATTGCCCAAACACTACATTTAGATAGTACCAACTAATTACACATATAGGCGCAGACAACACTTACGTTGTAAATAAATCAAAAACCTACTGTCACACAGATATATGTCATTGTGATCACTATACTATTTTCATATTGTTATCATGACAAATTCACATTGTTTTTATCTAATTGTCATTCACATATGATATGTTATTGTAATATAGTCACTGGAGGCCCACGTCACTGCTACATGTAAGTCCACGTCACTGCTACAAACCACTCGCACATAAAGTCCAATATCATTTGTAAAGTTTATATCCCGATGACAATACTATCCCACCGCTGCCACCATTTGTCACAAATCATCGGGATGGAATATCATCAGTTAGATGTATGGTTTACAATGTATTGCACAAACCAATAAAACACCACTATACACATGTATATCGATCTCATCACATAGTACATGGCATATTTCACCTACATATGCACACAAAACTACAGCCCAGATGTATTTACCGTACCAATATTATTACATAATGTCTATGTATCCTTCACGGTTATATAGAGCACGACAGCACAACCTCGTTTACGCACTAAGCCACTAGCACAAAGCTTTTCCCAGCACTAAACCCATTTATTCCAAGTCCATACATTGATTGGAATAAATATACACAAAATTCACTGTCACTAAGACGTTAAGCACTAAGCAATGAATATGCACACAGCTGATATGCACTAAGCTCCAAACCATCCGTTCACTAAGTAGTTAATTGATACGATCACAGAATTGGTATAGTCATAAATCGGCACTGTATCTGGTTGCCAAGCAACAGTAAATAATCTCTCAATTCACAACTCGGCACTGCACTAAACCACGGTCATCATCAGCCAGCCGTGTCTCGCATACGCACGTCACCCCAAGTACACACTCTCTTCCCAACGGCCGCAGAGAAAATACTTCTGAGCAGGCACCAAGCAATAATTCCAATATACTAACGTCCCATATAGCACTTGCGTCTCTGACCATTGCTATCAACAAACTGCCCAGAATATACTCACCCACTCCAACTCGGTGTTACCTTGTAAACCAGTCACCCATTGTTCACAACTTTCACACCTCTGACCATAACTGATTAAACACCAAGCTGCATACAGGTATCTGCTGGAGGGATTATTTCTCCAATACCTTATAAAATCCATCTTATCGTGACAATACGTGCCTTATGATCTGGTGTGTTGTTATGCAAAATACAACGTGCTTAAAGGGGAAGTAAATAGAAACAATAAATTTCAACATATGTTTTGTAAACTGGTAGATAATGGCAATTAAAACCACATGCAGAAAACCCCATCCAACAATTTTGATCCGATTAAAAGCTATGCAAGTTTTAATATGTGTACATGCACATTTTATGCAAATGTATGAAAATTATTTCCAACCCTAAAATTAGAATAAAAAAGAATTAATGCAAATAAAAATATTTTTATATATGTTTTTCTTTTTATTTGATAATACATTATTAATTCAATGTAATAAAATAACATTTTTTTTTAAATAATTGAGCATTGATGACGTCATATTTCAGCTAATTAAAAATTTCAAAACTGTGTAACTTGTGAAGTATTTGGTATTTGTGCATGCGGTTTTCAGCATTCAGTTGATCTTATCGAATTATATCATTTAAAGAAATAAAACACAGTTGTTGTATTGATGTTTAAGTCCTGTTGTGGGGCGGTGGCTTTTGTAGTACTTCTTCAATTTGTTTATGACAACATTTTTATAGAACTTTCCTGTAACCGTTCTGCTTTTTGGTACCGCAGTTTGTATATCTGAACCTCTATTTGTGACAAAAACTAAATAGCATACAATACCTTCTTCACCATTCGTGTTCCTTTGGCATTACTTGGACGTCTAGCTCTAGCGTTATATTGGCCAGGATTCGGTTAGACACCTTCCTCTTCGGCTCAAAATAATATACCCAGGTTTCATCACCCCGTAACTATATTAGTAAATGCCATTTCTTTTGAAATAGTTTAGATACATTTTCAGATGTTTTGTTGCCATTGTCACAAGGGTCTTCTTATACTCCTCTGTCATTAAATGGGATACCCATCTAGCATTTATCTTTTGTAACTTTTAAGTGTTTGTTTGTCAACATTCTATGAAATACTGCTAACGATAAGTTCGTCATTCGGGCTCACTGTGTCACGGTGAAACGAGCATCGTTTTTAAGGACATTGCGGATTTTTGTCAATGTTACTTTTGGTCGTAGTTGTTGTTGGACGACTTGTGCGAGCAGCATCTTTGGTTTTATTGGTTAAACACGTACACTGTTAGAAGCTCCTTTTCTCACCTTTATTCAAGAACCTGTGTGTTTACACTGAAAATGCCAATTGTACGCAATCATGCAAGATCCCCACTGTAATAATAATATGTTGAACGACACGGGGCTAGCATGGATGGGCAATAGAATGAAAATATGGATAATAAAGAAACATGTATATGAAGTTTCAAGCATATCCGATTTATGGCACCGTTACAGAAGGCAAACACGGTGCCGTGAAACATTTTGGATATCCTGTCAATACGACCTAATCACTGCGTATGAATATGTGCGGTGGATGGGATTATTTTTGTTTGCGTTTTAAAGCCATTAGTCGGTGATTACGGGATAAATAGAATAATAGGTTAGTGCCGTGAATGGGAAAAATATCTGGCGCGGCTCGGAAATGGGATGTGCTCGGCAGAGCCTCGCCCATCCCGTTTACTAAGCCTTGCCAGATATTTTTTTCTCATTCACGGCACTAACCTACTATTCTCTATATACGTCTTTTTTTGGGTACATACATTGTAAATAGCCAATGAGTGTGTCCCACCGAAATGATCAACATATGCAAGAGACGCTCCATACATGTATCATACTCCCCTGACCGTGTAAACCATCAAAGTGCCTACATGTATTATAGGAATTAATGATGTATTTTAGAGTAAAAATAGTATGTAAACATGGTAAAGAGGATTGCCAAGACGGCAATATAGGAATGAATGGCCTTTTTGTGGAATTTATCGGGGTATAAACTTGGAAAAGTCGCGGGAATACTGGACGAAGGCCGGTAGTCCTCGTCCAGTATTCCCGCGACTTTTCCAAGTTTATATCCTCGATAAATTCCACAAAAAGGCCATGTATTCCTTATAATTCCAGCATTTGAAATAAATTCATCAAGAAAATGTGTTTATTTTCCATTTTCTTAAGAATTATTTTAACTGCGCCTGACGGTTACGGAAAATAGTTCGGCGTGGAGTTTACTGGGATATAAATTTTGGACAGAGACTTGCTACGGTCCAATCAAATGTTAGGGAATTGTGTAAATATGTTTGTGCTGATGTTGTAGTAGATTTTGACACAAAGCGGGAAATGGCTATCAATCAAATGGCGCGTGTAATCTCCGCTGAAAGTGCTCGCCAGAAAATCTCACAATTGTATGGATATTAATGTCTTAAATGTAGGAACAGATAAATGCAGGTTCGCGTATTCTATCGGCATCAGCAGATTGATATATGTCTTCTGAATCGATGGAACCCGCATTTTGAAATTGTATTGGCCAAATATTGAAAACGGTTTCATTTCTTTGTTCCTTTGTTGGTATTTTGACAGTATAAAAGGGTTCCGGAAGTTCGGAACGGTGAATGTGTAGATAAATGACGATTTTTGTCGTGTGTAGTGATCGAGCATTAGTAGTTGCACAAAACTATGCAAATTACCCTAAACCAACGAAATCCACCCAAATATACCCAAAATCCTTCCCCAACTACCCATACGACACCAACATACTGACCATCTGTTCAAACACCTGTGTGTAAATACGCAGTATATTCAAATCATATGATACTAGTACACAACCGCCGGTCTTAAGGTTGTTGTGCCCTTCTTGTGGCCACATGTAAACATGTTACCTACTGATAAAACGACAACTACTTACACCAATAGCTCATATATATGTATCCAATAAGTCGGTATGCAGATGTTGCCAGCAAGGACATCACACCATATGTTGTAGTTAGAAAATAAGAAGCACATGTTTGTGTTTACATGACATAGTACACTAGATGGCTTATACAGACCTAGAGACGTAAGTAGACATGTCCTACATCAACATTGGTATATTATTTGCACATTACAGGTGTGTGCGCATTTTTATTGGTAGCACTATCTGTATAATGACTTACAGATAACATTCATATGGCTTATTTATGTCAGTCGCTATTGTTTTATTAGTATTTTTTTATTTTAGATTTCCATAGATTTTACATGGATCCATTGCATAATTAATGCTCAGCCGACCAATCTGCTTGATTTAAAGCACAATATTCAAGTAATTTGAAATGAAATAATTGATAAATGTTGGCAAGATTAGCGCGGGCGGTGGTGTATGTATACACGAGACCGTGACAGAAAACGTGTTATGTGATAGAACAACTCCAATGTCTAATGCTGTGAATATCACAAGTGCTTGAACGGTAGCCGACTTCACCAACATTGCAAAGTATACATTGAGGGAGAAATTTTCAATTTTAGGAGAAATTTATTCAATTTTATTATATACCAACCCATGAAATACATAGTTATACGATGTAAATAAAAGTCATATGTTCTCATCGATGAAAAAAAACATCTTCCGGTGAAAATACGACTACTTCCGCTATCTATAACCATAACGCGCACCTGTAGTGCCGGACTGCACATAGGCTGCAAATACACATTCATTACCGTATACAGTCTAAAAAACTGCTAATTTCCATGGAGCGGTATATAATAAATAGAATATTAATATTTTCGCAACGAATATGACATATATGTTCATCTCGTGGTGTGAAATGTCCATATTTCACTCGTGCAACGGCACTCGTGAAATATGGACATTCCACAACACTCTATGAACATATACGTCATATTCGTTGCAAACATATGAATATCCTCTATTTATTATACTGAATGTATTACATTGTCACAGCCTTTTTGGCTGTGATAATGTAATAAATTCAGTATAATAATCCTGCATACTTTTAATCATCAAATATATGCAGTTGTTAGTTCTATATGGAATAATGCATTTCAGGAAAAATAAATGATTACTCCCTCAAAGTATACTTTGCTAGATAAGTATGCTTAGCAATGTTGGTGAAATCAGCTATAGATGATCAGTATGTTGGTGTCATATGGGTAATTTGGTTAGATTTGGGTATATTTCGTTGGTTTTGTGTAATTTACATAGCTTTGTGCTACTACTAATGCTCAATAATTACACACGACAGACATAGTCAATTATCTACACCTACACCTTTCCGAACAGTCGGACACATTTCATAGTGTCAACATACACAAAAAACATGTACTTCTAGTTATACGTGTAATTCGCGGGAGGTGACGTAAACTGTATGTTGGTAACAATGCACCCAAACCACCAGCTATACCGCAATAACCCATAAACTCCCGAAATATGAACCGTTATTCAAGAACTTTAAATTCAATATTTTGATTTATTTAATATGATATTTACTACATATCAATAGACTGATTTCATAAGAAACTTGACATAACCCTAGTTTTAAAGTTACATGCGCACTCAGTAGGTACAACATGTTCTTTACAGGAATTAAATCAGCTAGTTTTGTATTTTCTGTAGATATGACAATTTCTGGCAAAATAAAACATTCTTTCACCATTACCCCACGTATTCATTGGCATTATTATACATTATATCAGACATAAATTTCCAGACTGATATCAGGGGCGATAACCGCGTTTCCTTAAAATGTTAACGGACATTACTATTTATTCTCTGTACTTATTTCTTATGTGCAATGATCATACTTTATAATCTGTCTAAAATATTATTTTTTTCAACGACGCATTTAATTAGTATAAAGAATTAAATGAAAAGTCATGCAGAGCATGATGTTATTAGCCGATCAAATCAGGGTTCAATATATGTCCACATTTTAGTAGTTACGGAATCTCAGGGAAAAGTGAGAGAAGTGTTGATTTCCTCCCCAACCAAATTCTCCCAGTTATATTTTGCTATTATTAATATCAGATCATAGCAATACTTATGGTAGTCAAATGTAAACAATATTATTCCAGTTGAAATAATTAACCTTTGAATATAGGTGAAGGCGCTTAGCATTACACAAATATGTAGCAAGTCAACCGAAATCTCATAAATACCCGATTTTTGGCGGCCATCTTGAAAATATGACAATTATATACTGAATATTAGTGTAGTTTAATATATCCATCAGAAATGTTTTTGAACAACTTGCACCAATTTCCAAGTTAAGGACCATGACCTATTGGCTCATATATTGGCAATTTTCGACTTCCGTCAAGCATAAAGTTCAATGACCTTGAAATAACCTTTAACTTGGTTTAATAAAATGGCACCTGGATTTTTTGGAAACCTTATAAATTCAAGTTAATAAAAACACCGGGTGCCATAAATTAACACGAGGTGCCGGAAGCTTCTATATATACCTATAATTGCCCCTGGACTAGAAGGCAAACCGCCTAACTTTAGTTTACCGCCTAACTTTAGTTTACCGAACTCGTGTAGTGAAAACGTTTATTTATAGCCAAATTGTGTTATTTCGCTATATTTAAAGTTTTCAACAGAGATAATGGCCAAAAATGAAAAATTATCCGGTTGGTGTAATTTGGAAGTGATACAACAAATTTCGCGTTTGTAGATTACCGAATATAGGAGAAAAGGGTGGTTACAAACTTTTTCACAAACCAATAGATAACCAATATATAGCCGATCTATAAATAGATCTATAAATAGATCGGCTAATAAGAATATCATGCCTCATTTGCATACCACCGCGAGTCACTATCAGTAAAATAAATATTACTAAATGATTATACCTGTATAGCGGGCACTCGTAATTTGTAGAAGTGTTGGCATAGTGACAAAATTATACACTTATTTAATTCCTATAAATACCATTTTGTGCCTACTGAGTGAGCACGTACCTTTAAGAGATCATTGAATTCGTTTAATAAATGACATAGCTCTTGTAATATTCTCTATTATATGTATTATAATAACTATTTAAAAACTAGATATGTGACCCGGCGGCACACAAATGTCCTCGCTAGCAGCCAAAGAAAACGAAAGGTGGGCATATTTGAGAATACAAATCGTGTATCGTGGATTTGTCATAGCAAGATAGAAAACCGTCAGTGGATCATATTTGCAAACACTGTAGATCCAGATGAGACGGCTTGTAACAAGCCGTCTCATCAGGATCTACAGTGTTTGTCTAGAACGATTTGTATGTGAATGAGTTGCGTAGCGGCGATATTGCTCGACTTTAGGAGCGTAATATCTTTGCGGGGATGAACGAGTGGCATCCATGCACATCAAATAACCTATTTAGCGATGCGTGAAATATGAAACTTTTATTTGTAAGGGAACACCTGAGATTATTATAGGAATAAATGGCTTTTTTGTGGAATTTATCGGGGTATAAGCTTGGAAAGTCGCAAGAATACTGGACGAAGGCCGGAAGGCCTCCTCCAGTATTCCCGCGACTTTTCCAGGTTTATATCCCCGATGAATTCCACAAAAAGGCCATTCATTCCTTATAATTCCAGCATTTGAAATAAAATCAGAAAAATGTGTTTATTTTCCGTTTTCTTAAGAATTATTTTAACTGCGCCTCACGGTTACGGAAATAGTTCGGCGTGGGAGTTTACTGGGATATAAACTTTGGACAGAGACTTGCTACGGGCCAATCAAATGTTAGGGAATTGTGTAAATATTTTTGTGCTGGAATTATGATAACTTACACGAGCGTTACAGTTTGAAAGCACATAGTAATCTGAGTGCAATTATAGGAATGCATGTGTGAACTAGGAAGAAGTTACGTGAAAACAAACAGATATATTTAGACATTTACCAGAGCGTTAAGGGTTTGAAAGCACTCAGTATGTGGTCTCGAACTTGGGTTTAGTGTGGCCCGAGGATAATGGATTGGTCACAACACGATTCATGACGATCAGAGGAATGCATGTGTGAAATATGAAGTAGTTACGTGAAAGACAGCAGAAATTATAAGAAATTAATACGAGCGTTAAGTTTGTGACGTACGTACGGAACGTACGGACGTACAGGACGCACGGGGTTCACTGACGCCAGTGCCGCTATATACCACCCCCTGAACATTCTGTGGCGATTCTGCTTATCGTACACAAGAGGCTCGGTGCTATATGCCACCCCCTGAACATTCTGTGGCGATTCTGTTTATCGTACACAAGAGGCTCGGAGCTATATGCCACCCCCTGAACATTCTGTGACGATTCTGCTTATCGTACACAAGAGGCTCGGTGCATACACTGTGCGTGACTCGTTTAATAAAGCTCATATCAAGCGGGAACTCGTTTGAGATCTTCTATTTAAGAAAATGTCTCAGATGATAAATCCGATATTATTTAAGAAAATGTCTCAGATGATAAATCCGATATAAAGAACATTTTGTGCCTACTGAGTGGGCATGTACCTTTAATGATAAGCATTTTCGTTCTTCCACGGCCCCTGTGCTCGTACGATCATCTCCCATATACAATTAATTGACAAGCAATTAGTAAGCGTATTGTGTTTTTACAATGATGGATGACCGTCAGACTAATATTATGTCTCTGTAATTTCCTTATTCCGCATTCGGTGTGTACTTATCCCCATAAACCATATTAATCATATTTGCAAACACTGTAGATCCAGCTGAGACTTTTCATCAGGATCTAGAGTGTTTGTCTAGAACGAGTGACATATATATCCATAATAGTAATCAGAATTTATATGCGCCACAAACAATTTACAAAATATTCGCATTCCCTCATTCCCAAAGATATACGTCACAATCTAGCTATTCTGGGGGCCGTTTCACTAAACTTCTTACGACTAGACTAAAATGTTCGTAAGTGCAAAGTGAGGAACGTCTGGGAATTTCAATTGATGTATTTACATTTATTGAACATGGGCTGCATATGCAGTCTATGCTCAATAAATGTAAATCTGAACTTTTTACTCACACGAAGTTTAGTGAAACGGCCACCTGGTGTCGAATTCTAAGACAGTGCCCGCAGAGATGAGTACTAAATGCAATAGAGAAAATGTTACCTGCTAAGGGAATATGGACCAGTTGGGTGAGCATTACGGATTTGAGGTGTTTCCTAAAGCTCCATTCTTTTATAAAACTTTTTCTATGTTACAACACAAGCAATTCAACTCCAAATGCATGCACATCAAAACTCATTAACGGACATTAATGACGTTTTGTCATGACGTCAAACCACAGGTTCTTGAATAACAGTTCATATTTCGGTGTTTTATGGGTTATTTCGGAATCTCTGATGGTTTTGGTGCATTGTTACCAACATATAATTTACGTCACCTCCCGCGAATTAATCGTATAAATACGGTAATTTTTGGTATTTTGACAATAAGAAAGGGGCCCGAAGGTTCGGAACGGTGAATGTGTACATAAATGACGATTTCTATCGTGAGTAATGATTGAGCATTAGTAGTTGCACACAACTATGTAAATTACCCATAACCAACGAAATCAACCCAAATCTGCCAATAATCCACCCAAATATCCATACATGACACTAACATACCGACCATCTGTTCAAATACCTGTGGTCAAACGTCTGTACAAACATGACGTCGTATACTACATGATTATGCTAACAGCCGCGTTAGCAGGCAAGTAGTTGCGAACTGGAACTCTTTCAATCTACTCCAGTACAGTCCGAAGCCAGAGCTACGGACGGTACGGGAGTAAATTGCAAGTGTTACCGTTCGCAACTAGCAGGCAAGCTGCATCTGCTGATACAATGAAGGTAACTTATAGTCTGTTTCGCGAAAATTAAGAATGAGCCTTCTTTTTATTTCGTGAAATATTGTCAAATATTGATTTTATTGCGAAAAAGCAATTTCCCCATGTTAAATCCCCATAGACATCTTCACTCTGTGAAGATGTCTATGGGGATTTAACATAGGGAAATATTTTAGAATTTCAGAAATACTGGACCGATTTTTAAAATTTAGCTTTTGTTTTCTTAGTTAGATCATTTCCAAATTATCTAGCTAGGTTTCGGAGTCAACTTCAAAATTGTTTCGTTTTTTGACTCCTCCCACAACTCCTCTACCTCTTTTTTCCCCATGTTAAATTCCCATAGAGAAATCAATTTTTCGTAATAAAACCAATATTAACATTCTGGTGGCGCTCGTCCATGTCTGGTGGCCTATATGTAGACCACCATGTCAGGGTGAACATGTATCATGGAACATAATAAAGTACAACATGAACACAATGATTTTGGGAGCATGAAACCATGTAATTAATATTTTGCAAGTATTAAACTTGTAATAATAATTATTGCTGATAAGTAATAGATGATTAGATATGCATAGAGACATGGAAGTACACATGATGACATTGATTATACGTATATGATTATGCATATCGAAACAAGTGTAGCCCCACATGTACATTGTACATGTAACACATATGCAGACTGTACATGTGTACTGTGCAAAAATAATTACATATGATCTCCACCATGGTTCCATAGACTAGCTATCACTAACTATAATATATACAAGGGTTTGGGCGGGTGGGCAATTTCTCAGAACAGATATTAGCATGCGTGAATGCTTGCGGCGAAACTTAGAATGCCGCGGGTCTAATCACCAAAACCCCGCGCTTGGGGCCAGGCACTCTGATTGGACAGAGACCGATAAGCAAAGCACAGGAATTGGACAATGTGAACAAGGCACAATCAGCGCCACCACAGACCCCGCGCTTTAACATGATTGGACAGCCACTGCTAGGAACATGCGCAATGATAGGGCGATATTGTTGCTACCGGAGCGTACTTAGTGATGATAATCAAGTCCGCCTATATCTCACGAGAAACAAGGATTGCGTAATCCAGAAACAAGATGGCGACTAGCAGTGACAACGAAGACAACATATGTTAACGTAATGATAAAAAACGGCATGTACGCTTACATTTAAAACTAGATTAACTGATAATCTTTATATTAAATGATACGCTGTAACACAGGTAGCCAGCCAATGACTCGAGTCAGTGGCTGGCCACCAATGTACGTTATAACACCGTCAGCCAACCCCCAGCACGGGTCAGGGATTGGCCGTCAATGTACAATAACACAGGCGAGCATCACCAGATAACATTCTGGTGGCGCTCGTCCATGTCTGGTGGCCTACATAATACAACCAATATTTGACCAAATTTCACGAAATAAAAAGGAGGCTCATTCTTAAATTTTCCTTTAATTTAATATTATCGAAAAAATGATTGTTTTTGAATTTTTTATCATGTTTATATGGCCGTAAAATTTGGGCAGCTTTCGTGAAACAGACTAGTCGGATTTTGCATAGTGCAGTGGAACCTCTCTAAACCGAACACCACAAAAACAGCTATGATCTTCTTTTTGATGAGTTTTTGTTTGGTCATTTATCTCAGGAGGTAACGTTTGTTCGTGATCGCGTAACTATGGCACGGAATGATCGAAATCCTGTTGTACAGTGAAGCCTCTCTAAGCCGGACACCATGGGGACCTCCAGGGTGTCCGATTTAGACAGGTTTCACTGTTTATTATATGAGGTCGCCATTGTCTGTCAGTGTTCCAACTTACAGAGCTATATACAGTGGAACCTCTCTAAACCGGACACCGATATAATATGTGTGATCTCATTTTGAGAGGTTTATTGGTAACGCATCTAATAATGCATTTTCATGATTGAAAAATATATCAGTGAACCCTCTCTAAACCGGACACCCTGGGGACCTCCCCGGGTGTCACCGGTTTAGACAGATTTCACTGTATCACATGTGCTCGGAGAATCGGGGAGTATGGTATGTGACATCGTGTTGAGAACATTACGTCTAAAACTTAAGTCATACGAATTTGGAAAACAAAATCTATATAACTAATGGAAAAAATATACTGTAATATGGGACTTAAATAAAATGAAGACGTTTCAGATTATGGTATTTTTACGCATTCGGTATTAAACGACGACCATCAAAGATGTCCCTATTCCGTTGGCGGGTCACATATTGACTTTTCTCACTTTTTATGCTATCACTATTGCAAGGGGATGGGCGTACGATTGGTACATGGGTACCTTGTGTGAGTCAAACAGGTACACGGGTATCAAAGTGGCGGCGCCCAGTGGCAGCAGCACCACGAGGTTTGTACCGTTTTGTATTTATTTTCACACACTTACATCGCACTTTGAGCAAAAACATATATGCAAGGGGGTGGCGATATGTGTGCCATATAAACGGCTACTAACGTCTTCATATGTTCGCACACCTCATACGCCCGACAAAACTAGGTGTGTGCGCACGAATAGGTGTGTGGAACTGGTTAGTACACCACATTGGTACACGGGGATATTTTATGGAGTGAATGATCATCTCTCTCTCTCTCTATCTCTCTCCATATTCACTCTCTCTCTCTCAGTGACAGACATGACAGACCCTGATCAGACTGTGCAACGTGTGCAACATCCAGTCGCCTCGCATTACTTAAATAATTACTATTACTCCCATTATTAAACTAGTCTCCATTTGCAATGCACTGCCAAGATTTACAAGAACTGGCATCGCTAATAACCTAGCCGTAATATCAATAAATCAAGTTATAAGTGACCTTGACCTTTTTGCGATCGGACGTGGATCGTATGCAAAAGACAGCAGCATTCATAGACACACATTGTGGCCAAATATTATCAAAATATGTGAAGAGTTATTGAAAAAAAGAAAAAATAACATTTTTGCTTTAAAAAGAAGGTGAACATAAGTCCTCAGTGACCTTGACTGTGGGCGTTCGTACGTGCGTCGAATACAAAACTAAGCTTCATCCATAGACACAAACTAACGCTGTATCCGCTCTTGCCTATCAGCGAGGAGATACTGAGAGAATCTCGAAGGTTTGAAAAACACTAACATAGCGAGTGAAACAGGATAGCCTGTGTGAACCTTCTTCTTTATGTTTTTCCTGATATGTTGCTATTCGCGAACGGTTTCAGCAGTTCACCTTTTCTTATGCGTCTCCTTCGTATTCATTAGTATATCTCATTGTGGGTTTCGATCAGCAGATAGCAAGTTTATCCACCCTGCTGGATCTGGTGTAAACTATTAATGGCTACCGTTTGCGATTGTGCGTTCATGTGTACCTCTATCTGTCCTTGTTGTTGTCTATTATAAGTGTGTACTCGTGCATAGGTTCTTGAAGAATGGTTCATATTTCGTTTTATGTGTTATTTCTGTATATCTGGTGGTTTGTGTGCATTGTTGTTGTTTTTTTTAAATATGTTTACCAACATACAATTTACGACACCTCCCGCCAATTACGCGTATACGTACAAAGGTGTGAAACAGGGCATCTACCCGCGAACATTTTTACCAATAAAAACAGTATTTTTTAACCGATAACAAAACAACTGGTCCCAAAATGTTTGTTGAGATTAATGTATTTGACCTGAACCGCCAATGCATGTGAACATTTATATATCCTGTGAAAAACGTCAAATATGCTCAGATAGATTACCGAGCTGTTTGGGCGGAGAAATTTGCATGTTTACATAGCCGAATAAACATATGTTTGTTAGTGCGACGTTCATTGACTATAGCTAGTATCTCACTGGGCTGCGACTGTTGGCGACAAATTGCGAACGGCATTCGCGAGGGAGTTTTCAGAAAGTCTCGAAACGTTCGCAGGGGTTCTAAATATCCTTGCGTGAGTCGCAGGGCCTTGCTCTCGTGTCGCTGGAATTTTGAACATGTTCAAAACGTTTGCGCGACAATTGTTTTCTAAAAATAGTCGCAGAGTCGTCGCGGGTGTCTCGAAGCCATCTCGATCCCTTCTCAATGTAGTTTCCGTGAGTCAGAAAGTTTGAGAAATGTGAGACAACTTTGTGAGAGGTTGGCGACCTATGAACCTAAATTTTGAATGATTGAAGACACAAATGAAAATCGGACATTCCGGGCGCGAGACAGGCGCGAACTGTCGACATTCGCGCGACATGTATGCGAACTCCCGGTGCATTTTGTCCCAAATTTCGCTGGGAGTTCGTACGACACCAATTCAGTGTGATTCCAAGTGAAACTTGTCGCTAATTCGCATATTTTCTAGCAATTGTGTGTCTCCAACTAGTCTCGAGCTGTCGCAACCCAGTGAGATACTACCTTATCACATATGTGTCATCCAATAATAGCGTGACGGTAAATGTCGTAGTGGATAAAATGCGAAGTTATCCGACTATTTTGACACGTCGCAGGAAAATGACGTGTCAAAATAATTTAATTACACTTTTCGTTATCCAATCAAATGGCGCGTTACGAAACCGCCAGATGTGGGCAGAGAGCTCGCTAGAAAATCGCGCAATTGTATAGCTTTATGGATAAATGAAGTTCACGTACTTTATCGGTATCAGCAGATTGATATATGTCTCCTGAATATATAGAACCCGAATTTGGAGTTTGTGCTTGAACATTAATGATATAATGGGTATGAAAGCAACGCATGTTGGAAATTGTATAGGCTAATTATTGAAAAAAGCTTTCTTTCCTTTGAATATTTTGAGATAATTGGCACTATCTGTCGTGTATAATTTTTGAGCATTAGTAGTTGCAAAAAACTATGCAAATGACCCAAAAACAACGAATTTCACCCAAATCCACCACAATACCCATATGACACCAAATTAATGACCATCTGTTCAAACACCTGTGTAGAGTAGATACATGTACACGTTAAATGTGAAACTCTTTGAGTGAATATCTGCAGAAAATTTATAAAAAGATGAAAGTGATTGGGTCTAACGTTCTATCTTCAGGGGGCCGTTTCACTAAACTTCGTACGACTAAAATGTTCTTAAGTCCAAATTTAGGATCGTCTGGAAATTTTGATTGATTGATTTACATTTATTGAGCATATGTGCAGCATATGCTGAATAAATGTGAATCCAATACTTATTTTCAAGAAAAAATTGTTAATGTGAAATTTACAGACTATAATAATTTTGCACTTCGAACGTTTTAGTCGTACGAAGTTTAGTGAAACGGGTCCCAGGTACATGTAAGGATCACAGTTTAAAGTCTCACCCGACAGACAAGTGGGATGGAAATACTCAGCATTTTGCACACCTATGGTGAGGATTGAACTCACCAACGCCGGTATTGAAGTCCAATGCCATAGTGTCACTTGGCCATTGTCTTTTTAACAACTCATCCAACTTGTTTCAAATTTGGCACATGCATTACACTAGACCACGGCATATCCCTATAAAATTTATAAATCAGCTTAGTGTGTCACCCTAGCACAAAAGCCGAGCTCACTCCAACCTGGATCAAATTGTATGTTTATCCCGTCAACACAGTGCGTACATGTATGTGCCTTGAAACACGGTACCGTGAAACATTTTTGATATCCTGTCAATACGACCTAAGCACTGCGTATGAATATATTATTTTGCATTTTAAAGCCATTTGTGTGTGTTGACGGGATAAATAGAATAGTAGGTTAGTGCCGTGAATGGAAACAAATATCTGGCGCGGCACGGAAACGGGATGTGCTCGGCAGAGCCTCGCCCATCCTGTTTCCTATGCCTTGCCGGATATGTTTTCCCATTCACGGCACTAACCTACTATTCTCTATATCAACTGTACCTATTAATTCTGAATGTCATTCATAAAAAAAGTACTTACGTTAAATACGTGTAACTGAGTATTCGGCAGCCGGCCAGCAATTGCAAATGAAACCATAAAGAAACTGCTATACTAATGAATTTACAATTCAGACCACCATGTGTCTATTATCCGACATGAGACAATAACTCATTAATACATTACAATGACTTAATATAAAGTAAACATTATACCATCATTGACGTGACGGTAGATTTGAAAGTCACCAACTCGAGGACCCATGCTCGACTTTGAAGGTATACATTACGACCCAGAAACATGTTCGTATGCATACACGTATTTTGTTTCGGGCGTATGAGGTGTGTGAACATGTTTTTCCCGAACAAAATGTTAAATACTGCATATTTGTTGGCAATATGTCATACAATAAGCAATGGAGAACATATGTTTGTTAAAACTCGGTGAGAAATGTCACAGAAACCCGTTTGTTTACACACCGGCGTCCATAGTACCTTCAATAACCTTTTACAGATACAGAATGATGCCGTGAAGACGTTCAACTTAGTAATCGTTTATCTGGGACACATACGGCCACCCACTAGCATACATGTATATGTAGTTGTTCAAAGTTTAATGTAAGTGTGAAACTAAATATAAAATCGACCAACATCGTGGTGGTGCGGACTCAGGGCGCCGTTATTTTGAGACCCGTGCACATTTTTGACTCACATAAGGTAACCATGTACCAATCGTACAATATTTCGGCACAATATTTCAGTAACCTAGAACCCACCCTTTCAAAGTTTCAACACAATCCTTCAGTAACAAAGAACCCACTCTTTCAACGCTTCGGCATAATCCATTAGTAACGAAGAGCCCACTCTTCCAAAGTTTCGGCACAATCCTTCAGTAACCACGAACCCATTCTTTCAACGTTTCGGCACAATCATTCAGTAACAAAGAACCCACTCTTCCAACGTTTCGGCACAATCCTTCAGTAACCAAGAACCGACTCTTTCAACGTTTCGGCACAATCCTTCAGTAACAAAGAACCCACTCTTCCAACGTTTCGGCACAATCCTTCAGTAACAAAGAACAAACTCTTTTAACGTTTCGGCACAATCCTTCAGTAACCATGAACCCACTCTTCCTACGTTTCGGCACAATCCTTCAGTAACCATGAACCCACTATTTCAACGTTTCGGCACAATCCTTCAGTAACCAAGAACTCACTCTTCCAACGTTTCCGCACAATCCTTCAGTAACCAAGAACCCACTCTTCCAACGTGTCGGCACAATCCTTCAGTAACAAAGAACCCACTCTTCCAACGATTCGGCACAATCCTTCATTAACCATGAACCCACTCTGTCAACGTTTCGGCACAATCCTTCAGTAACAAAGAACCCACTCTTCCAACGTTTTGGCACAATCCTTCAGTAATCATGAACCCACTCTTCCAACGTTTCGGCACAATCCTACAGTAACCAAGAACCCACTCTTCCAACTTTTCGGCACAATCATTCAGTAACCATGAACCCACTCTTTCAACGGTTCGGCACAATCCTTCAGTAACAAAGAACCCACTCTTCTGACGTTACGGCACAATCTTTCAGTAACCATGAACCCACTCTTCCAACGTTTCGGTACAATCCTTCAGTAACCATGAACCCACTCTTCCAACGTTTCGGCACAATCCTTCAGTAACAAAGAACCCACTCGTCCAACGTTTCGGCACAATCCTTCAGTAACCATGAACCCACTCTTTCAACGTTTCAGCACAATCCTTCAGTAACTAAGAACTCACTCTTCCAACGTTTTGACACAATCCTTCAGTAACCAACAACCCACTCTTTCAACGTTTCGGCACAATCCTTCAGTAACCAATAACCCACTCTTCCAACGATATGGTACAATCCTTCATTAACCATGAACCCACTCTTTCAACGTTTCGGCACAATCCTTCAGTAACAAAGAACCCACTCTTCCAACGTTTTGGCACAATCCTTCAGTAACCATGAAACCCACTCTTTCAACGTTTCTAGCCACAATCTTCAGGACCTAAGAACTCAACTCCCTTCCTACAACGTTTTGAACCAACAATTCCTTCAGTAAAACCATCAACCCACTTTTAACCGTTTTTTCCTGCACAATCCTTCAAGTTAACCAATAACCCACTCTTACAACGTTTTATGGTAAAAACAATAATTCATTAATCATGAACCCACTCTTTCAAACGGTTTCGGCAACCAAATTCCTTTCAGTAACCCAAAGAACCCACTCTTCCAACGTTTTGGCACAATCCTTCAGTTTAACCTTTGGAACCCACTCTTTCAAATACGTTAACCGGCACAATTCTTCAGTAATAACCAAGAAGCCACTATTCAACGTTTTGGAAAAATCCATCCAGGCATACAAGAACCCACTCTTCCAACGTTTCGGCACCAATTACCTTCAGTAACAAAGAAACCACTTCTTCTAACGTTTCGGCACAATCCTTCAGTAACCAATAACCCACTCTTCCAACGATAGGGTACAATCCTTCATTAACCATGAACCCACTCTTTCAACGTTTCGGCACAATCCTTCAGTAACAAAGAACCCACTTTTCCAACGTTTTGGCACAATCCTTCAGTAACCATGAACCCACTCTTTCAACGTTACGGCACAATCCTTCAGTAACCAAGAAGCCACTATTCCAACGTTTTGGAAAAATCCTCCAGCAACCAAGAACCCACTCTTCCAACGTTTCGGCACAATCCTTCAGTAACAAAGAAACCACTCTTCTAACGTTTCGGCACAATCCTTCAGTAACCATGAACCCACTCTTCCAACGTTTCGGCACAATCCTTCAGTAACCATGAACCCACTCTTCCAACGTTTTGGCACAATCCTTCAGTAACAAAGAACCCACTCTTCTAACGTTTCGGCACAATCCTTCAGTAACCATGAACCCACTCTTTCAACGTTTCGGCACAATCCTTCAGTAACAAAGAACCCACTCTTCCAACGTTTTGGCACAATCCTTCAGTAACCATCAACCCACTCTTTCAACGTTTCGGCACAATCATTCAGTAACCAAGAACCCACTATTCCAACGTTTCGGCAAAATCCTCCAGTAACCAAGAACCCACTCTTCTAACGTTTCGGCACAATCCTTCAGTAACCATGAAGCCACTCTTTCGACGTTTCGGCATAATCCTTCAGTAACCATGAACCCACTCTTCCAACGTTTCGGCACAATCCTTCAGTAACCATGAACCCACTCTTTCAACATTTCGGCACAATCCTTCAGTAACCAAGAACCCACTCTTCCAACGTTTCGGCACAATCCTTCGGTAACCAAAAACCCACTCGTCCAACGTTTCGGCACAACTCTTCAGTAACGAAAAACCCATTCTTCCAACGTGTCTGCACAACCAAGAACACACCCTTTCAACGTTTCGGTACAATCCTTCAGTAACACAGAACCCACTCTTCCAACGTTTCGCACAAGCTTCAGTAACAAAGAACCCACTATTCCAACGTTTCGGCAGAAGGTGCCGAATCGTTTGAAGAGTGGATACTTAGTTACTTATGCATTGTTCAAAATATCATATTAATGCGGGAAAGCTTGCGATTTAGTAGTGTGTCCCTATAAATGTGTATCTGTGACTACGGAAATGGGGCTTAAGGGCTATGGGACCAGTGTAGATCCATATCAGCCTGTGCTGACACATTCTGAGCATGATCTGTGCTTTTGACGATACCATAAATGAATCACCCGCCATGCTTCTAACCAGCAATGTATATGGTTATCAGGTTACAGGAGTGTGTTATTTGACCAAGAGCTATACTGGTCACAAATCTCATACATGTAAGACCCATTTCTCCAGGCACAGCCACATTTCATTAAAGTGGTGACAGGTTGCACAGGGACACCGTTATAAATGTAATACATTTGGTGAGACATACAGCTAACATGATTTGAATAATTCGACAGGCAGAGTGTATGCATGATATTCTCAGGACACCGCTCTCTGGGTAGTACGCCGTTCTCATTCTCGACATCGGGGAGATTGTCTAGTCGAAGATGAGCTTCCGATTCGTCTAGGACATGTAATTTCTTTTGAGATGACATTAAATATCATGTCCGGCTCGGAAAGCCTGGAAATTCCTACGCCTTACCTAACCTTGCATGATAAAATTGATTTGAAACGGGCCACAGACTGGTATGTTTGCTCTAAACCTATCCAACTTATTTCGTGAAATTCTGTCAAATATTGATTTTATTACGAAATATTTATTTGTCTATGGGAATTTAACTTGAGGGAAAATGTGTTGGAAGAGTTGTGTGAGGAGTCAGAAAACGAAGAAAAATGGAAATTGACTTCAAAAACTGGCTAGATAGCTTGGAAATGATCTAACTAAGAAAACGAAAGTTAAATTTTGAAAATCGGTCCTTTATTTTTGAAATTTGAAACATTTCCTCATGTTAAATCCCAATAGACATCATCACTCTGTCAATATGTCTATGGGGATTTAACATGTTGAAATTGTTTTTTCGCAATAAAATCAATATTTGACCAAATTTCACGAAATAAAGTTTTTGAATTGTTTATATATTCGTAACATTTGGGCAGCTTTTGTGAAACAGACAGTAGTCGAAGATGAGATGCGGATTCGTCTAGGACATTTGTTTTCTTTTGAGATATGAAACGGGCCCAGACTGGTATGTTTACTCTAAACCAATCCAGCTTGGTAAGAAGTAGTCTCTCTGATTTAATGAATTAAACAAGTGGGTGTTTACCCTAGCTGTGTGTTTATAGTAGATCACTCTTCCGTCAGATAGGAACGCTGCCCACCATCCCCAACTCAACTCAAATACTTTTTATTACATCCCATTACAGTATTTTACATGCAACATGGGGAAATACACATAAATATCGTTGAATGGCGGAATCTAATGCAACAACATGAACTATCATATTTGATTACATGAGTTTTGCAACAGTATGGGGAAAGCTATTTCACATAAATGGGCTTTCGTTGTGCAACAACAGACTTTGTTTAACAATCATAATAATATAATGTAATACATATATAAACAAAACTATTTCAGAGGGTACGCTGTGTGATCGTAACAGACTCAATGTATGATACTGTGCTTGTGCAATAAGAAACATTTAATATTTGTGTTGATTTAATTTCACATCTGCAAAATTCATTCACCGATTTCATTGGACTCTCGGCATGGCCTCGTTCCCATGCAATCAGTACTCAAGCTCAACATATATCGTATTAAATCAGCACTTCTGTGAGACCTCTATACAAATTAAGCATTATAATTTACTACTAGTTAGTCTAATAGTTGCTGATAAAATAAAATAAAAACTATGTTAACTCTTATAAACTACTTTCAGGGCATGGACAGCTTCAATAACAGTGTATGTTTTGAATATTATACTTGGCTTGTCTCATAATACTAGTTCGGCTTTCGCCATGTGCATTACTGTGTAAAGCTAGTTAGATACATGTACATCAACAGGAGCCTAGGACGAAATCGAAATTTCTAGGCGACTGTTGGTCGATGTTGTAAAAGTTATAAGGGAACGTCCAGGAAAGTCAGCCATTGCTTATGAATGGCCATTTCCCCCAGACAATTCCCAAGTGGTTTCCTTCAATGTTCGCAACAGGAGAGTTCAAATGTATTTTGAGGTACAAGTTGCATTAGTGAATCATATATAGTCAATAGTACAATGTACATGTTTGTGTCATCTCGCGACAAAATCGGACTTCCACCAATTCAGGCACACGTATATCCTGTATTGATCATATAGTGTGGAACCAGACCAAACTGCGCTGATTCGCAAATTGATATGGGTCTTCCCTCTTTGAACATGTAAACATCGTGACCAAACAATACTTATGTTTTCCTTTAGTGTTTTAGTTGATCTAGAATAGACATAACATAGAGTAAACAAAAATAATCTGACATGTATCAAACACGTTGACTGATATCACATGAAACTCGGCATAACCTCGTTTCCTGTGAAATCAGTACACCCGTCACACAAAATCATCACTCATGTAAGATCCTCTGTATATAGTATACTAGAACATTGATAAACATTCAGACAGCCAATGTATAATTTGCTATATATTACAATATGTTGTCAGTCTACTTTACAGTAATTACGAGTCACGACAAGTATGATCAATTATACCGGTGCTGCACACTATTTTTGCAGGTATGGCACGGAATAAAACTTCACGAGTGGAAGTGTACTGCCGTTCTTTATAGGGACTTTTCCGTGGTGCGACCAGCTTAGGTTTTACCGCCATATTTTCATGCAATCCAATCAAACTTGGATTTATTATAAACAGTTTCCATGAGTACAGCGAAGTGTTAATATTTATGTGAACATGTAAGCTCATTAAATCAGAACACACAATTAATGAGCACACGATATAGACTGGCATGCATAGTCGGATAACTTCAGTTTGCCAAACCAGTTATTATGGGGCAGTGTGTCAAGACATGGGCTGCATGAAAATATTTGTCTGACCTGTGGACTGGTTCATGACGGCGAGTCATAAATATGTACTTTAATTTTGTCAGGCCGGCGTGAACTGTGTCACAGGCGGCTGGATATATATTTCTCAATTTACGCGACTACCTACAAACCCTTCAGAGCAATCGCTTTAAAAAAATTGAACATGAGATTTAATAATCTGACTGACCGAACTCGAGCACAGCTGTGGCTCAGCCAATCAGGTCAGTAAATTTCAAGTGCAAGGGCAAATCATATCCACCAACGTACGTTATTATGTAACATCAAGTATGAATATTTCAGCGGAATTTATTCATTATTGCAGATGCGAATTTACTGAGATTGAGTAATTCTTCTTTATCTTCACTCATCATTAATATATTAAATGCATGTTCGCTGGGATATTCCAGATGGCGCGCATGGACATATTGTTCCCGTTTCGCATTGAAAAATGAGCATCTAAGAATATAGTGCTTTTCGGAACCGATCTCGTTTAAATTGCATAGTGTACATATACGGTCATTGAAGTCTACACCAGACCATCTGCCTGTTTCTATTGGGAATCTATGATTCGCGGTACGTAAACGTATGAGTGCGAGTGCGAGATTATGTGGGAGAGTTATTAAATACCTTTCTAAGGTAAATTACATTTTGAAACTTATTGTAAATTCGACCTTTGTTTCAGTATCGCATGCTAGCATCCAAGTTGTAATACTGGTCAATTAAAGTTCGCTTAACACCAAATTTGATGGTTTTAAAGTTCAGGAATAATTGGTTTAGCCATATCTCGTGTCTACCAACGTCTGTTAATATGGTGTGTATGAATTTTGGCCACTTATAGTCTACATCTGGATTACGTACCATTGATAAATATATAAGGTAAGCATATTTAGAATCTTTTCCGGTGACAAGTCTATTCCAATATCCAATCATCCGGCTCTTTACAATAACAGATAACGGATATCGACATAATTCTCCATGCAACATGTATATGGGCGTACTTTTTCTCGTTTTAGTAATTTTTCGTAAGAAGTCATTGACATGTGTACTTTTTCAATTATATTAAGGGATTCGAAGCTCCATACCTCACAGTTATATGTTAAAATAGGGACAATTGTGTGATCAAATAGTTTGATCTCTAGGTCAATCGGTAGATCTAAATTATAAATTCGTGTGTATAACATATACATGGCCTTTTTTGCCTGTTCAGTTAAATATTTTCGAGCAGTAGCAAAAGAGCCATTGCTTGTGAAATATATAACAAGATATTTCTATTTATCTATTATATTTATAGTCTCACCAACAAGTTTAAATTGATGCATGCTTGTGTTCCTAGCACCGAAGACTATAACATTACTTTTTGATAGATTTACCTTAAGTTTCCAATTCTGGCAATAAGTAGTAAAATTGTCTAGCGAATTTTGGAAATCTACAGGATTATTGGATAAAATGAGAGTATCATCAGCATAAAGTATGACCAACAGTCTGAGCCACTGTTGTACATCTCCATGCTGTATAGTTACACCGTGTGATCCGGATATTAATAAATTCGACTCGAGATCGTTCAAAAATAGTGAGAATATAATTGGAGATAAAGTGTCACCCTGTCTCACGCCGCGTTCACAGGCAACAGATGTTTCATTTTCATTAAATATACACGATTTTATATCACTATACATGTTATATATTAGTCTGAATAATTTTCCGTTAATGGACGATGATGAAAGTTTCTGCCAGACGCCTATTCTCCAAACAGAGTCGAAAGCTGCTGCAAAATCTATAAATGCACAATAAAGTTTTTTCTTACCTTTTCTCAACATCTCAATCAAACTATGTAACAGAAATATATGATCTGATGTTGAATAATTCTTTCTAAACCCTGCCTGATTCTCATTTAGTGTGCCCGTTTCGTCTAGAAATTTCGTAACACGTGTGTTTAATATGGAAGTAAATAGTTTTCCTAAGCAGCTTAATAAGGTTATTGGGCGATAGTTACCTGGCTCCTTGGAATCACCTTTCTTGTAAATAGGTATGATATAACCTTCGAGCCAGCATTCTGGGAAAATGCCTGTAGTAAATATTCTGTTGAATAGGTTTATATAAAATGGCATCATAATACTCATTGTGTGTTTTATGTATTCGTTTAATATATTGTCAGATGGGCTCGGCGCTTTAGAATTTTTCAGGCTGGATATGTGTTTTTGTATTTGGCTTTCTGTGATTGGGCAGTTTAGCTGCTCTTCACTATTATTTAAATATTCTCGGGGAAGATCAAAACATTCATCACCTGCCTCGTTTTCATTACCTTTCTTGAAAAATGTGTACAATTCATTAAGTGATGGCATATCGGTTTTTGTTTTAGTTTTCAGGCTATTTATATAAGCCCAGTATCGTTTTGGGTTTTGGTCATGCATTTTACGTATCTTTTGTTAATTTTCATGTTTATGTTTATTTATATATTTATGCATAGTAAGTTTGTACTTTTTACTACGAGGTGATTGTTTATTTTTGTTGTAGCTTGTTTTGTGATGGTGATATTGTTTTTTCGTTCGATGGTATGCTTTGCGCGCCCGTTTGCATTCGTTTCCAAACCACGGTTTGTCTCTTTCCGATTGTGATACATATTTTGATGTAAACGTTTTTTGGGCTGCGTTTTTGAAAATATTAGATATTTCTGATGTAATTTGATTTATGACATCTTTAGAATCGGTTAAAGAGAATAGATCACTCAGTTTTGACGTATCAATGTTACTTTTAAACTGTTCTGTTAATTTATTATTCCATTTTCTCGACTGATTTTTACTTTTAGCTTCTGTTCGCCGCGTAGTTTGTTTAACTGATTTGCAGCATAAATCCACACTTATTAAGGAGTGTCCATCAGAGAACGGTGGATCTAATTCGGTAATTTTAAAATATGTTACGTAACGGAAAAGATCAACAAACGCCAAAGCGTAATCAATTACAGACTTATGTCGAAATGTGAAATCACCGACATCCTTATCTGAACCTGCTCGACCGTTTAGTAAGAATACATTGACATTTCTAAATATTTCTATTAAAAAATAACCATGTGGATTTGTCTTTTTATCCTTTGACCGTCGCTGTAATGTGAAACCTAAATTCTCCAATGTGACATGTTTTTGAAAATAATTTGACGTATCGCTATGAAATTGAAGATGTGTTGATAACAAATTATCAAACACAATATAATCTGGTAAACACGCAGTTCTGGCATTTACGTCACCTAGGAGTATCGAAAATTTGAAATGTGTACAATTTTGTGTGATTTCGTCATCCAATTGCGACATATGTTCTTCATCAAGGTATCGGGAACCTGTGGGTGGCAAGTAAATAACACCTATTAAAACATCATTGTCAAGATTCAGGGACATTTGCTTAATTTTAAGCCATAACATATAGTCACAAGTGTTATTTAGTATTTCGACGGATCGAGACAACTCTTCTTTGATATACACCACAATACCACCAGATTTCTTAGAACTCAATCTCGTTCTTGATTTACCATAGAACGTATAGCCTTTTACATCAAGAATGTCATGTAGACCCATATTTGTTTCAAGTATACAGAGAACATCATAAGAGCAAACGAGGTCTATGAATTCTGGGTAGCATAATCTACGTTTCAGACCATTTACATTTAAGGATCCAATACGTAAATTAGTGCCAGTATTGTGAAGAGTGGCTTTCCCCGTGTAATCCTATTGAGTCCGTGTGTCGCTATTGGGAACAACACTAGAATGTTCGGTAGCATCTGATCGATCATTTGTATCTTCGGTGAGATGGTTTCCGGTGCTTGCATGGCACTGCGCAAGTCATTTTGACAAACGTTGTTGCTAATTAGTGACGGTGACTCTGGTTCACAGTCAGTGTTTGTATTTTGATGTGCTGAGTGAGCTGGTGCTGGATAAATCGAACTAGGTACACGCATGATGTTGCCGTCCTTCACCTTGAGACCGGGCGGGCCGCTAATGAGTGAGGGGGACGCCGGTTCCGAATGACTAGCATTGGAATATGGATTAGTTGGTGTCGCCTGACTCAAGCTCAGTGTTTGGGCATCATAATTGTTAATTTTGGGACGAGCCCCAAATGGGATGACACACGCCTGGACAGTAGCAATTTCCATGGGCTGACAGTCGTCCAAGGAATCACTCGATGTGGTAGACAGTGCATCCTTGTCGCGGGGTGGGCAATGACGGCTGTTCTGTTGGCTAGGCTCGCGAACAGCACGTGACGGTTTCGCTACGTCGGTACTCGGGCGGGTCCGTGACTGCTCACTCAGCTGTTTGTAGTTCACCCTGCTGCGCCTCATGTATTCGTCCCAGTTTGGAAACATATCGACAACTACTTTACCGTTATGCACGAGTTTTGCCGGATAAACAATATTTACATTGTGGCCCGTACTACCTGTGTAACGCGCACGCAAGTCTTTGTACTGAGTCCATAACATTTTGCGGGCTTGAACTATTTCTTGTGGAAAGTCTCTACTAACACTATAGCGCTTGTTTTTCAACATATGGCCTTTAGATAATATGTACTCAGTGTCTCTAAAGTATGTGAATGCTACAATAATAAATCTGGCAGTCCCATTCCGAAATCTACCTAATCTGTGGGCCCGGTCTATTGCGATATTTTCCTGAATACCAATTTCATGGGAAAGGAAGTCCTTGACTTTTTCTTCACAATATTCGTATCGTGCTTCTGGGAAGCCTTTGAACAATACATTATTTCGACGGACACGTGCCTCACTGTCTATAGACTTATATTCCAATATGGTGATTCGGTCGTCCTGCTTAATTACCTTTTCTTGCGTTTGGCGCAGTGTAGTCGTGGCGCTAAGCGCCCGATCAATCTTGGTTTCCAGACTGTTTATTTTTGTTATTGAGGCAAGGATAAGGTTCAATTTCTCATCAGTAGATAGGGAAGCATAGTTACTAGTCAATATGTTATCTGTAGTATAAATATCATCACTTACACATGCTGCACTGGTACCACCTGTACTAATCCTTCCACGCATTTTGCCACGTCTACTGCACACCTCAGTCCATTGTCCACGAAAACAGTAGCGCAATTTTGTTCGCCATTTGTATTGTCAACACGGGCACCTGCGCCTCCATACGCACCATTTTTCACAGCTGAACTGTAGTCCATTTGGATACTTCATATAATTACTGATTACACCACTAATATCAGAAACACTTTATTCACTATTTATGATAGCTAGATTCATGTCCAGTAACAATAAATTAGCGAAACTCCGGTTATTTATGAGAGCACAAATTGTTGCACGATACCGCCATTTTAGTCACGTGACCACTTCCAAATGACCCAACTGTTATGATCACGTGATCAAATGACGTGAGTATCGCGAGATCTTGTTGGGCTGAAAACGAAGGGAATATAACTCTGGCGTTTCTATAGTTTAATACTGTTTTTGTATACGTCATGTTAACGGAACATGCAACAAACGCCACATATTTGAATTTATGAAGAAAGTAGTCCATGGCATTGTGTAAATACTCGTCAGTAGCAGGTAGATATCCCACTTTTGAATTCACTTCATCAAACATGTCACCTTGTCTTATATGAATACCCACTACGGTAGTGTACTGAGATCCCTTCTGGTATGACTTCCTCGCCGTTTCCACAATTCGTTTGGCTTCGTCTTTAAGTGACGGCTGAAATGTAAACTCTCTTCTCACGCCCTCTGATACATGCATGAAATACTTCAACGACTGCAAGTAGTTCAGAAACCAATAATTAACACCGCTTGTCACATTTGTCAGCCGCTTGTCAAATGTACAACAATTTTTCTCGATCAATGTCACGAATTATTTACAGAGTGCGAAGTTCTTTTTAACTGCTGATGATAAATTGAAGTAGTTGTAAAGACCGACATTCGACGGAACGATTATGGACATATTGTATGCCTGTGACAGGCCATACACCGATGTATACTGGAACATTATATTTCCTAAACGTCCATTATGCCAGCCACACGAAAACTGGCCACTGCCTAGTTCCGATGGTGGAGCGATACTTGCCGCCGTACTGTGATATGTGTTCTCTATATTGAGAGGTTTAGGTTGTATGGTGGTATTTGCCGCTTTAATTCTCATTGGTGTGTGTACACCATACGATTTAGATGATAGAGTCACATTTGCTTCAATCTGTTCAGATGCCTTTGTACGGCGGGCGGCTTGGATGATATAGACATATTTACTTCACTATGTTCAGTTGTCTTTTCTGCAATATGCAGTTTAGATGATGGAGTGACATTTGCTTCAATTTGTTCAGTCTTATTTTTTGCAGTAGGCAGTTTAGATGATGGAGTGACATTTGCTTCAATATACCCCGATGCCTTTTCTACATCTGCCTTTTCTATCTCATTTGGAGATAATTGGCAATGTCTGTCGTGTATAATGTTTGAGCATTAGTAGTTGCACAAAACTATGCAAATGACCCAAAAACAACGAAATTCACCCAAATACAGCACAATACCCATTTGACACCAAGTTAATGACCATCTGTTCAAACACCTGTGTACAGTAGATACACGTCTGTAGAGCCGGTTTTTGTCCACCGCCGGTTTTTGTCACTGGGTGTACGGGCGGTGACAAAAACGGTTGACGTACGCGCCGGTTTTTGTCACTCGCCGGTTTTGGTCACCAAAATATTATTAATGTGGGATATAAGATGTACATTTATGGAAGGTAATATCCGCCATAATTCTATAAGGCCGAAAGCAGTAATGACAAAGTCGCAGGAAGTAAGCATCAAGCCACAGTCCGAAAGCGGAAAGCCTCAAGCAGAAAGCATCAAGCTACAAGCAGAATGATGCAAGCAATATATGGGTTAGTAGTGCGTCATTATGACGTCAGATGGCACTGCTGTCCGCTCAAGTAATTCTCCCTCTAATACATTATAGTCCGACATCTGATTGACTGTTCAAGTCACACCTCCAATGCCGGTGTTGATGTAAGATTTCACCCACAAATTATCACAGCATAGGTTAGAAGACACCAAATAGTTATACTATATACTTTAACAGAATCCCATCCAATAAGGCCAGTCTCTCCTACTTTCACTATTCGTATGGATGTTGTGGGACCTACTTGTACATGACCTGCAGCCGGCCTGTACTGGTTCTGCATGAATTAAACAATAGGTTCACTTATTCCTAAGAAAGAAAAATCCAACCTCGTCATGTCCCCCAATATTGTTTACATTTATTATTGGCCACGGAAACTCTGTTTACATCACATGACCAACACCCCCACATGTACCTGACGTGAAACTGGGTAGTAATGGATCAAGATTTGCAAGCAAACTGTGTCAGTGACCTCAAAACACCCGCACGATTTTGTTCATACTGGACTACTATTACCCCCTTGACGATTTCGCACAATTTATTATTCTCTAATCTATATTAACTAAATTGCATACATATGTATGGTGTTTGACTAACTGATCTGTTTTTTACATACATGTATCCTCATAATTAAATTACATATGTACGTAATTGAAAACAATCACATGTGTATAGTAAGTTACACATATGGTAACTTACACAGGTTGACTGTCAAACTGGCCCGTTACCGATGCAAACCAATAACCGTCAGGGATCAGACTAAGGTGGCCCACCACCATTGATTTTCCCTAAAACACTAACCCGTTACCACACTTTTTGCTATTCTCTGCTACTTTCATTTTTCTTATGGATGTTGTGGGACCTATTTTCCAATAACCTGCACTTATTCTGCTCTGGATCTTGACTAATTACAATATAGATTTAATCATTGTTGAAGCTGGAGTCCCATCTAGAAGGTACACATTTTTCTTTATGGGAATTAAATAAGTGTATAATTGCAACTAGTCCACCACTTTTAAAAATTACGAGTGCCAGCTACACAGATATAATCATTTAGTAATCTTTAATGTACTCATAGTGACTCGCGGTGGTATCAAGCTAGTTCCATATGCAAATGATGCAGTATTTTTAAATTATTTATATCAACTAAATGCTGAATAAATATTTGTATCGACATATCATAAAGTATGATATTGCACATGAAAACATTAATAAATGGATTAAATAGTTGCTTCCGTCATCATTTTAAGAAAACAAGGTTATCGCCCCTGATATCAAACTGGCATTTCGCGTTTGATATAAAAAGTATAATAATGTAAAATAGTACGTCTGGTAATGATAAATCAATGTTCATTTTGCCAGAAAAAATTCAGATCGAAAGAATAAAGGCAAACATGTCTCCCTATATTATAACCTGGCATGTAGCACTCTAGTTTTAAGGTTAGAGAAATTGACATCAGTTTCAGCATATTTGAAGCATTTAAAAGAAAACACTGAGCCCGTTGGTCACGAGATGTAAACAGAGTTTCCGTGGCCAAATAATATAAACAACATTGGGGGACATGCATGGGAGGATTCATTGGGGGTGGGGGGTGGTGCGGAACCCCCCCCCCCCTAAAATTAGCCGAGTAAAGATTTTTTACAAGTTAAAAGGCACGTTTCTACATTTGCGTTGTGAATTTATTGCTTATTGGGGGGTTGCAGCCAACAAATAAACGCGGAGCAGCAGCAGCAGCAGCAGCACAGCAGCAGCAGCATCATCTGACAGCAGCCAACAAAAAGAACAACAATAACCTGAACTACAATAATAATTCGATAATATAGTCAAGTATTGCAAAATAGTTACGCCCCCCCCCCCCCAAACCGAAATCCTGGATCCGCGCCTGACATGACGAGGTTGGTCGCATAACATCCATACGAATAGTGAAAGTAGGAAAGACTGGCTGGGATTCGGTTAAATTATAGAGTAAAACTATTTGGTGTATTTTAACCTAAACATGGCGCAACAGAAAAGGCTGCATCAATCTACATCAACACCGTTAGGGACATGGAACCAATTTAGAGAGCAACGCCTTGTACGACAGGTACCAGCATATTAAATACTTTTAGGTAGAACTATTTTAAGTTTTAGCAGCGCACCTGGAGTCATAATGGTTGTTCCCAAATTACTGTTGCAATTATTGTTGTCAAGGGGCGTGGCTTAGCGAGCTAACAAAAGCGCATAGTAAAACAGCGATGCAATAATCAATAATGGAACTCCGGATGTCACTACCAGTGAAGCATCAAGCTACTTAGAATGTAATCAACACAAACGCATTGAAACAGTACGAATGAATAAAGCATCACGCCACATACATAGAAATGTAATAAGACGGATAGAACTTAGAATGTCATCAGCCAGCAAGCATCAAGCCACATACAATTGTAATAAGACGGATAGAACTTAAAATGTCATCAACCAGCAAGCATCAAGCCAAATATAATTATGGCGGATATGACCTTCCATATACATTGTGCATGAGTGTGCATGCGTGAAAAAAAACTATATTTGAGTCCGATCCGACGTTCCGAGTTTGATACTCAAGATACTCAAGATACTCAAGATACTCAAGATGTACATTGTACATTGTGCAGCAGTGTGTATACGTGAACACAATATATATTTGATTCCGATCCGACGTTCCGAGTTCGATACCCAAGTTTTGTCGGCGGGGGCTGACTGACAAAACTAACTTAGTAATTCTTGCAACTGTTTATGCACTATAGCCGACTAAAATAAAATAAGATAGACAGTTTACGCTATACGGCGACAAAAACCGACGGTGACAAAAACGGTTGAAGTACGCGCCGGTGTTTGTCACTCGCCGGTTTTGTCACCAAAATATATTAATGCGGGATATAAGATGTACATGGTGCATGAGTATACATACTTGAAATAAAGTATATTTGTGTCCGACCCGACTTTCCGAGTTTGATACCCAAGTTTTGTCCGCGTGGGGTGACTGGCAAAATAACTTAGTAATTCTTGCAACAGTTTATGCACTATAGCCGGCTAAAATAGAATAAGATAGATAATTTACGCTATACGGCGACAAAAACTGGCGGCGAAAAAAACGGTTGACATACGCGCCGGTTTTTGTCAATCGCCGGTTCTTGTCACCAAAATATCATTAATGCGGGACATAAGATGTACAAAAACCGGCGACAAAACCCAGTGACAGAAACCGGCGGTGGACAAAAACCGGCTCTACAAACGTTAAATGTACAACTCTTTGAGTGAATATCTGCAGAAGATTTATAAAAAGATGAAAGTGATTGGGTCTAATGTCCTATCTTCAGGGGACCGTTTCACTAAACTTCGGACGACTAAAATGTCCAAATTTATGAACGTCTGGAAATTTTAATCAATGAATTTACATTTATTGTGCATAGGCTGCATATGCAACCTATGCTCAATAAATGTAAATCCAATAATTATTTTCAAGAAAAAATTGTTAATGTGAAATTTACAGACTATCATGATTTTGCACTAACGAACATTTTAGTCGTACGAAGTTTAGTGAAACGGGCCCCAGGTAAGGACCACAGTTTAAAGTCTTATCCGACAGACAAGTGGGATGGAAATACTAAGCATTTGGCACACCTATGGTGAGGATTTAACTCACCACCGCCGGCATTGAAGTCCAATGCCATATACGAGGATGGGTGAGTAAGTAGTGTCACTTGGCCATTGTCTTTTTAACAACTCGTCCAACTTGTTTCAAATTTGGCACATGCATTACACTAGGCCACGGCCCATCCCTATAACATTTATAAATCCGCTTAGTGTGTCACACTAGCACAGAAGCCGAGCTCACTCCAACCTGGATCAAATTGTATTTTTATCCCGTCAACACAGTGCGTATGTGCCGTGAAACACGGTACCGTGAAACATTTTCGATTTTTGTCAATACGACCTAAGCACTGCGTATGAATATATGCGGTGACTGTGGTTATTTATTTTGCATTTTAAAGCCATTTGTGTGTGTTGACGGGATAAATAGAATAGTAGGTTAGTGCCGTGAATGGAAAAAAATATCTGGCGCGGCACGGAAACGGGATGTGCTCGGCAGAGCCTCGCCGATCCTGTTTCCTATGCCTTGCCGGATATTTTTCCCATTCACGGCACTAACCTACTATTCTCTATATCAACTGTACCTGTCAATTCTGAATGCCATACATGAAAAAGTACTTACGTTAAATACGTGTAATTGAGTATTCGGCAGACGGCCAGCAATTACAAATGAAACCATAAGGAAACTGCTATACTAATGAATCTACAATTCAGACCACCATGTGTATATTACCCGACATGAGACAATAACGCAGTAATAAATTACAATGACTTAATATAAAGTAAATATTATATCATCAGCATAAACATTGACGTGACGGTAGATTTGAAAGTCACCAACTCGAGGATCCATGTTCGACTTTGAAGGTATACATTACGACCCAGAAACTTGTTCGTATGCATACACGTATTTTGTTTCGGGCGAATGAGGTTTGTGAACATATTTTTCCCGAACAATATGTTAAATACTGCATATTTGTTGGCAATATGTCATACAATAAGCAATGTAGCACATATCTTTGTTAAAACTCGGTGAGAAATGTCACAGAAACCCGTGTATTTACACACCGGCGTCCATTGTACCTTCAATAACTTTTTACAGATACAGAATGATGCCGTGAAGACGTTCAACTTAGTAGTCGTTTATCGGGGACACATACCGACACCCACTAGCATATATGTAGTTGCTCAAAGTGTGATGTAAGTGTGAAACTAAATACAAAATCTACCAACCTCGTGGTGCTGCGGACTCTGGGCGCCGCTATTTTGAGACCCGTGCACATTTTTGACTCACATAAGGTACCCATGTACCAATCGCACAATATTTCGGCACAATATTTCAGTACACAAGAACCCACCCTTTGAAAGTTTTAACACAATGGTTCAGTAACCAAGAACCCACTCTTTCAACGGTTCGGCACAATCCTTCACTAACCAAGACCCCACTTTTCCAATGTTTCGGCAGAAGACTTCGGTAACCAAAAACCCACTTTTCCAAAGTTTCGACACAACTCTTCAGTAACCAAGAACCCATTCTTTCAACGTTTCGGCACAATCCTTCAGTAACCATGAATCCACTCTTTCAACGTTTCGGCACAATCCTTCAGTAACCATTAACCCACTCTTTCAACGTTTCGGCACAATCCTTCAGTAACCATGAACCCACTCTTTCAACGTTTCGGCACAATCCTTCAGTAACCATGAACCCACTCTTTCAACGTTGCGGCACAATCCTTCAGTAACAAAGAACCCACCATTTCAACATGTCGGCCCACACCTTCCGTAACCAAGAACCCACTCTTCCAACGTTTCGGTAAAAGCCTTCAGTAACCAAGAACCCACTATTCCAAAGTTTCGGCACCAGCCTTCGGTAACCAAAAACCCACTCTTCCAACGTTTCGGCACAACTCTTCAGTAACCAAGAACCTTTCAACGTTTCGGTATAATCCTTCAGTAAACCAGAACCCACTCTTCCAACCTTCGGCACAAGCCTACAGTAATAAAGAACCCACTATTCCAACCTTTCGGCAGAAGGTGCCGAAACGTTTGAAGAGTGGATACTTGGTTACTGATGCATTGTTCAACATATCATATTAATGCGGGAAGGCTTGCGATTTAGTAGTGTGTCCCTATACATTTGTGGCTGTGGAAATGGGGCTTAAGGGCTATGGGACCAGTGTAGATCCATATCAGCCTGTGCTGACACATTCTGAGCATGATCTGTGCTTTTGACGATACCATAAATGAATCACCCGCCATGCTTCTAACCAGCAATATATATGGTTATCATGTTACAGGAGTGTGTTATTTGACTAAGAGCTATACTGGTCACAAATACCATACATGTAAGACCCATTTCTCCAGGCACAGCCACATTTCATTAAAGCGGTGACAGGTTGCACAGGGACACCGTTATAAATGTAATACATTTGGTGAGACATACAGCTAACATGATTTGAATAATTCGACAGGCAGAGTGTATGCATGATATTCTCAGGACACCGCTCTCTGGGTAGTACGCCGTTCTCATTCTCGACATCGGGGAGCTTGTCTAGTCGAAGATGAGCTTCCGATTCGTCTAGGACATGTAATTTCTTTTGAGATGACATTAAATATCATGTCCGGCTCGGAAAGCCTGGAAATTCCTACGCCTTACCTAACCTTGCATGATAAAATTGATTTGAAACGGGCCCCAGACTGGTATGTTTACTCTAAACCTATCCAACTTATTTCGTGAAATTCGGTCAAATATTGATTATATTACGAAATATTGATTTGTCTATGGGAATTTAACTTGAGGGAAAATGTGTTGGAAGAGCAGTGGAAGGAGTCAGAAAACGAACAAAAAATGGAAAGTGACTTCAAAAACTGGCTAGATAGCTTGGAAATGATCTAACTAAGAAAACGAAAGTTCAATTTTGAAAATCGGTCCTTTATTTCTGAAATTCGAAACATTTCCCCATGTTAAATCCCCATAGACATCTTCACTCTGTGAAGATGTCTATGGGGATTTAACATGTTGAAATTGTTTTTTCGCAATAAAATCAATATTTGACCAAATTTCACGAAATAAAAAGAAGGCTCATTCTCAAATTTTGCTTTAATTTAATATTATCGAAAACAAATATAGTTTTTGAATTGTTTATATATTCGTAACATTAGGGCAGCTTTTGTGAAACAGACAGTAGTCGAAGATGAGAAGCGGATTCGTCTAGGACATTTATTTTCTTTTGAGATATGAAACGGGCCCAGACTGGTATGTTTACTCTAAACCAATCCAACTTGGTAAGAAGTAGTCTCTCTGATTTAATGAATTAAATAAGTGGGTGTTTACCCTAGCTGGGTGTTTATAGTAGATCACTCTTCCGCCAGATAGGAACGCTGCCCACCATCCAAATGACCCAACTGTCATGATCACGTGATCACATGACGAGAGTATCGCGAGATCTTGTTGGGCAGAAAACGACGGGAATATAACTCTGGCGTTTCTATAGTTTAATACTGCTTTTGTATACGTCATGTTAACGGAACATGCAACAAACGCCACATATTTGAATTTATTAAGAAAGTAGTCCATGGCATTGTGTAAATACCGGTCAGTGGCAGGTAGAAATCCCAGTTTTGAATTAATTTCATTAAACATGTCACCTTGTCTGATATGAATACCCACTACGGTAGTGTACTGAGATCCATTCCTCGCCGTTTCCACGATTCGTTTGGCTTCGTCTTTAAGTGACGGCTGAAATGTAAACTCTCTTCTCACGCCCTCTGATACATGCATGAAATACTTCCACGACTGCAAGTAGTTCCGGAACCAATAATTAACACCGCTTGTCACATTTGTCAGCCGCTTGTCAAATGTACAACACTTTTTCTCGATCAATGTCACGAATTTTTTACACAGTGTGAAGTTCTTTTTAACTGCTGATGATAACTTGAAGTAGTTGTAAAGACCGACATTCGACGGAACGATTATGGTCATATTGTATGCCTGTGACAGGCCATACACCGATGCATACTGGAACATTATATTTCCTAAACGTCCATTATACCAGCCACACGAAAACTGGCCACTTCCTAGTTCCGATGGTGGAGTGATACTTGCCGCCGTACTGTGAGATGTGTTCTCTATATTGAGAGGTTTAGGCTGTAGGGTGGTATTTTGCGCTTTAATTGCCATTGGTGTGTGTACCCCAGGCGATTTAGATGATAGAGTCACATTTGCTTCAATCTGTTCAAATGCCTTTTGTACGGCAGGCGGTTTGGATGACATATTTGCTTCACTATGTTCAGTTGTCTTTTCTGCAATAGGCTGTTTAAGTGATGGGGTGACATTTGCTTCAATTTGTTTAGTTGCATTTTTTGCAGTAGGCAGTTTAGATGATGGATTGACATTTGCTTCAATATACCCGGATGCCTTTTGTACATCTGGCGGTTTAGACGATGAAGTGGAATTGTCTTTGATATGTTCGGATACATTTTGTATAGCATGCGGTTTAGATGGTAATGTGGCATTTACATTGATATGTATGAGAGTAGATGATGTCTCCAGCTGAGACGTGTTTGTATTCGCTGTCCTGTTCGCATATAATTGTGTAAATGGCAGAGAATAAGTCTTATTCGAACTGTCGGTCTCAGCAAGGTTCGCAGATGATGGTACTTTCTGTGTTGAAACGGTCCCACTTGCATTGCCTTTCGCTAATGTCGTGTGTTCATGTATCGCCGCCATTGTCGTCTTAACCAGACGCGGTATCGGATCTGAGACGACGGGCGATGTCGTCAATGAGAGCGAATCGGACATAATTATATATGTCACGGTGATCAGAATAGTAACAGACAATAACAGAGGCAGCCGTCTAACCCTACCTGAAAATACAAAAAGTAAATTGTGGCGGTGACGGGAGAAATTGGTTTATGGTGTTTGTAACCAGTTTTGCTCTTGATCAAACAGCGCACTCCTGCAGCCTGAAAACTATATATACTGCACGTTTGAAACATGGTAAGTGTTTCATTAATGGAATGGCGAACAGTGCAGATCCTGATCATACTGTGCGGATGCACAGCCTGATCTGGATCCACACTGGTCGCAAGGCCCATAATTCCAATTTCTCCAGTCACAATTATTAAATACAGTACGGAATATGTACGTGTGTGCTAGTTGGTGTGTTTCAGGGCAATCTGATCATGATTACAAAACGCCAAACAATTAAAGTGATCAAATATATGGAGTACAGCGAAACCTCGCAAAACCGGACACCAAGGGGACGCCAGTGTCCGTGTGAGAGATGCTATACTGTAAATAATGGATCTTACATGAGTATCGATTTAATATGATACTTATTTAACTCGTTGACTGGTTTATAAAAAGCTCGGCTATAGATTCTATTTATTGCATAAGGACATCATCATACTTTGAAGCTGTATTGATCACCCAGCATGTTTTCTGTAGAGGGCTTATTTGCATACGTAACGGTATTATACTAGCGTAGTATGATTGTATTACACTGCGTTAGTAAAGGTACACGCCCACTCAGTAGGCACAAACTGTTCTCTAAAGGAATTAAATAAGTGTATAATTGTGTCACTATTCCACCAGTTCTAAAATTACGTGTGCTCGCTATACAGATATAATCATTTATTAATATTTATTTTACTTTATGATAGTGACTCGCGGTCAGGCTATTTTCATATGGAAATGAGGCATTATTTATACTAATTGAATGCGTCACCTAAGAAAATAATATGTTCGAGAGATTATAAAGTATGATCATTGCACACCAAAAAATAAATAAAGATACTAAATAGTAATGCCCGTTAACATGTTAAAGGCCCTGAACGGCTCAGTATTACAATTTTCAGATTTTCCAAACACAAAAACATGTTTGGCAACTGATTTAGTACACAAAACTAACATATACTGCCTAATAGATACATCTGTAGTCTTGAGATTTACATCTTAATCGCAATGTGAAGACAACAAAAACTTGTTTTGTGTACCACTCAGTGCACAATGTCAATATTGACAATTTCATTTCCGTAACCCAACGGCTTCGGCTCGGAAGCGAGTCGATAAACTCCGGCTATCGGAATTCATCGGCCGCGAATCGGTGAGTTGAGGAGTTGACCGAACGTCTATCGGAAAATCGATCGGGCTTTGAAACACGCACTTGCTGTTTATTTATCAACAAATATTGATATTTTCATCGACTACAAACTAATTTTTGTACCAAAATGAATGCAAATACTTCCAAAGTGTGTGTAAATAGAAACCTGCTGGATTTATGTGTGGCAACTTGAGCCGTATAGGGGCTTTAACAAAAATATCACCTTTTTAACTTAGCCATTTTTTCTACATTATTGTATCCAAACACCTATAATTTCTACTTTACACTCTACTTTTCTATCTCTGACTAAATTAGTATACATATTTAGCACAACGAGATAAGGAATAATGCTATAGACTTTCAAATTCTCATTAATGTTTCTTGCCTTGGTGACACCTTCACATTTCTGCATCTTCGCTGTCTGGCCCATATTCGACGGGCGTATTTTGTGACTTGCGGCACTTTTGTTATAAATGGAAACTCATTTTGTGAAGATTGGATTGGTTCCAAAATTAACATATTAAGATCCATTCCAGTTACCCAGGGGTGAAAGTGTTAAACCATATATGTAAGCTCCTGTAGATCAGTGTAACCGGGGTTACATTACGGGAGGGTGAACAGTGATGTGGGGTTGGGGGAGGGGGCGGGGCAGTTGAACGCCCCTTTATACATCACTCACCTGCAGATCCAGGCAATGGTGATCTTTTCGTGAATGTTTTCATTGTCAACACGTTCCTCTCAGTAATCTCTCCCAGTCCTTTGGTTCATTACATATTCTCTGGAAATGAAACAAAACGAGTTCCAAATGCGACAACAACCATGGCACGAGTTTGTTTAAAAATTGTATGGGCACATTCTTCGTTTTCCGGCTGGATATCAGTAACCGATTATACAAAATTCGGTAATTATACTGTAGATTAAATACATATGCTCTGGACATCAATTGTCAATTGATGCATACATAAGCATTACTAATGTATTTAATGAAATAACGTAGTTTCTAACCAACAAAATGATTGTAGTACTGTTATAAATAAAATATAATTATGAAAGTTGCATAGGTTGCATAGAATCAAATATAAACTGTTTATTCCATATGAAATGTTGCATTTCAATACAAATAAATAATTAACGTGTACTAAGCTACATATTAAGTATCCTAACCAATTTTAGTGAAATAGACTACAGTAATTCTGATTAGTAAAATCAACCAAACTGCATGGTGTCGTCGTACGAATCTGGAGAATTGGTATAAATATGGAAAATATGCAATAACTGGTAAAATGGGCTGGAGAAACTTCACAATGTTGGTTGTTGATTGTTTATCACGTTATTAACACCCTCGCGTTGAAAGCTAAATTCGAAAGCACGCGAGGACGCCAATAAATTATTTAATTTAATATATTATTTCGTTTGCTGGGAATTCGTTAATGCAGATCTTAGCGATTTATCTCAAGGTTAGGCACATGATGTGGCGTGTCGGAAGTGCTCGTGTTATCAAACGGCGTGTGAATTCGGCGATTGCAGACTGCAAACACAGCGACATAAACTTGTACCAGGCTTGAGTTTGCAGAATGAAATCGCCCATCCACAGTGTAGTCATATGGCAGTACCATGTGTTAGTTGGTATTCTACATGTTCTATACGGGTGGACCATTTCTTTTTTTCTATAGTATCCACATACATGTCTAACATAATTAAATCACTAGTTACGAGAAAGACTACACACTTTTCCATTACAGGTACAAGTAAAGGTGATATTTGGTAATATTTACACCTTCTATAAATTCATAATGCAAACGCTCATTCGACGTATTGCGTTTACATCCCAATACAATTACATTAGATAGACGTGACGTCGCGCGATGTTGTTGATTGGCTAAAGTTCGCAACGTCGCTGTTCCAGGAATTGCGACAAAATGACGTAAAACAAGATTATCGTTAATTTTAACACCATATTTGGTTATTTACATTTTTTAAACAACATGTATTAGAAACTATAGTGTCAATATAAGTAATAAAGCCATGGGCTGTTGCGTTTACTGTATTGTTCACCCAAGTAAACACAACCTTTGGACTCCACGCACTTTAGACAGAACAAATGTACTATTAACCCCAGTAAACGCAACAGCCCATGCTTTTATTCCTTAAATAAAATATTGATGAATATATCGATTTCCGACTGTAATTAAACACAGCGACAGTCACGTGGTCCCTGTGCATATCGTCTGAGATCGACTACTCGCCATGTGGCTCCTGATTACGATGCATGTAGTATATATTGTTTTGGTCACACTACATTAGTGTTTCTTTATAATTTGTTAGATATGACGCAAATAATAGTGGACCCGCTCTAAACAGGACCCCCTTGGATGTCCACATGGTGTCCGGCATAGAGAGGTTTTACTGTGTATCAGTCAATTGATCATGCTGAGCCATAGATTTGTGCTATGCGATCAGGAACAGACATTATTATAATTATGACAGACAATTTCAACTAATGAGATTGTCCAACATTGGGTCACAAGATTGTGTACGTATATGATATTATATAAGTCTCGGACTCGTCCAGTTGTGCGAGACGAGTCCGAGAATGATATTCTAAATGTGATATTCACCTCGAGGTGAATATCACATTTCGAATAACACTCTCGGGCTCTTCTCGCGCAACGAGACGAGTCCAAGACTGATATTCAGGTGTAGGAGCATGCGCGTGTGATTTCGCAACCAAAGCATGAGACAAGTGTGGGTTGTTATATCATAATAATTCCAGCACAAACATATTTACACAATTCCCTAACATTTGATTGGCCCGTAGCAAGTCTCTGTCCAAAATTTATATCCCAGTAAACTCCCACGCCGAACTACTTTCCGTAACCGTGAGGGGCAGTTATAATAATTCTTAGGAAAATGGAAAATAAACTCATTTTCGTGATGAATTTATTTCAAATGCTGGAATTATAAGGAATGAATGTACGGCAGCTTAAAAGGGACATGCGCAATTATTTTTCTATGTCGTTCCCACGACATAGCATCTCGTTCCCACGACATAGCATCTCGTTACCACGAGATAGGATCTCGTTCCCACGAGATAGGATCTCGTTATCACGAGTTAGCTATGTCGTTCCCACGAGATAGCATCTCGTTACCACGACATAGCATCTCGGTCCCACGACCATGAGATAGCATCTCGTTACCACGAGTTAGCTATGTCGTTCCCACGACATAGCTTCTCGTTATCACGAGATAGGATCTCGTTCCCACGAGATAGGATCTCGTTATCACGAGTTAGCTATGTCGTTCCCACGAGATAGCATCTCGTTACCACGACATAGCATCTCGGTCCCACGAGAAAGGATCTCGTTACCACGAGTTAGCTATGTCGTTCCCACGAGATCGTATCTCGTTACCACGAGATAGCATCTCGTTCCCACGACATAGGTAGCCAATGAAAATGCAGCATAATTACCGCCATTTTTTCTTTCAGCCATAGTTGAATATAGTCCGGCAGCCAAAGGCCGATTTGGGGCTTTACCTTGTTTTGAATAACATGTTTTTTTTTATTACTGACTTTGCATGTCCAGACATTCTAGTTTTGAAATCCAACTCATGACCAGCTATCACCCTTGATCGTTTTAAGAAATTTGCACAAATTCAAGACGGCTGTCAAATAGATATAGTGTGCCGAATAGTTGCATTAACATGAGGAAATTCAGCAATTTAAGAGCGTAAACTGGGTGTATTTGACATAGTGATGAAAATTGGCAACGTTAAAATTCAATTCCTTAACTGCACTATGGGAAAAATGGCCGCAAAATGTGACCATTTGACGTAATTTCACTAGTTCGTCACAACAAAGAGTATGCTTTTTATAATCTTGGGTTTATTAAAACAATGAATGTTTATTTTTGTAACTTTTCTATGAAATTTAATAATAGTGTAAATAGCAGAACTCCATAAATGGCCGCCAATTATAAATATATTACATTATACGTGCAATCGTATCTCTATATAAGAAAACATATATAATTGCACTCCGACCCTATATCAGAGCAAATGTGCATACGAATATTGAATTTAGGTACACAAAGATCTTAGTACCTTAGGTACGCAATTAGATCATTGTTTCAACAACATTAGTCCAAAATGGCAGCCAACTAGTTTGATATTATTGTACCAATTTGCTTATATCATTGCACTAACAGAAGTCTAAAAATGTGTGCCGGATAATAATATAGTACATTCTACTAGTAATAAAATCATATACTTATAAATAGTACACTTGGTTATATACGTTGGCTTATTCAGTTTATTTTGGAAAGCCTTCTTTTCTTGCCATTCCACATCAACATTCATGCTGACAATATTCTGACACCAAATTATGCAATTATAACTTATATAGTGGGCGTTGGCAAGAATATGTAGGGTGGAACTTTACAGTAAAGATTAATGACTCCCTAATTTGAATGAATGCAATAGGTTTTCTTTCATACCATTGGTTCCAAACGCTTCAATGCTCAACAAGTTCACTGTGAAATCACGCGAATGAGCTAACCTGGCTAGTAAAAATGGAGAACACACACACACACACACACACACACACACACACACACATATATATATATATGTCCACGGTCCAATTAGCGTTATTCCCATAGCAACTAAGAACTCCCACTGATATTATTACATTCTGGTAAGTTATTATTTTCTGTGAGAGGTACATACTTTCCACTAAAGGGCGGTATGTATATGGTGATTTATGTACACCATTTTAATATCACTTATCATTTGGTAAACTGCAAGCAATTGATATATATTCAGATTTGTATTGATTATGTAGAGCAAATTATATTTGTATGATGAGACACGAAACAGTAATCACGAAATTTAATATACTAACATGACAATGCTAAACAACGTAACTGTCATCCCATGCGGCTACAGTATTTGTGCCATCATATCTTCTTCTTTTCTTACAGTCCTATATCTACAATATTAACTTTCATTTCATGTATACTGTGTATATCGTTTTAATTAGTTTGTCGGTATCGTATGATATATTATTCGTTTTTGATTGCCTTGTATGTTGATGTCCTTTTGAAGCTTGATGGCGAGGTAAACCGTTCAATTTCAACCATCCAAGAGTTATGTTGTATGCACTGTCCTGTCAAATGTGGCATCCTTCTATTCATGTGTCCGTGTACTGTCCTTCATTGGGATTTGATTTTCCTTTTACTTTACCAGTACTTCATTGGGGAATAGTTGTTGTTGTGCTTGCTCTGCATTTTTTATACTGTTTATGTAGTGTATGCACTGTTGCTTTCGTTTTGGGACCGTACACCGCTGATCGTGGAGTGTATGTTTGTGCAGCATTGAAGGTTCTGCGATCACAGATGTGCGCATGTCATTTGCTTATTAGGAAGTATTTATTGCGTTGGTTTCTTATGGGTCTCACATTTCTACTGTGTTCTCTATTTTAATAATCATATCATTATTATGCGATCGTCATTGACAAACATTTGTAAACTATTGCTATAACAGTGTGCTCCCTATATAACTTAATTATTAAACGATGATTGCTATAATTTATATTTGGCAGCCGTCTTGGACTTCTGCTATTGGAACACTTGTCTAATTACATAACAAGGTTACAAAATAACACAAGATTGACATAAATATGTGTGTTTTCTTTGTAATAGGTCAACGTGACATTTCACATTTTAATCATTACACATTATGATTGTCATTGCCAGGTAACTTATACCTGGCGGTCATCTAAGGCCTCTTCTATTGACACAACTGTCTAATATTGCATTTGAAAGTTACATACAACGCTCAATGTGTCCATGAACCTGAGATATGTATACTAATATGCTTAAATTAATCAATAGCCCCAGTAATTATTATGCAATTTGCGCAGAATAAGGCAACGTGACTTTTTGTTAAATATTTGGCGGCCATTTTTTACTTCTGCTATTGGCACAGTTATTTAATTATGCGTGTAAGTTACTGAAAACGTTCAGAGTATGCCTAAATCCAATAAATATATACCAATTTACTACTATATGGCGCTAATATTCAGTTATATACTTAATTATCAGTCGTTTACAGTATTGTTATGTGATAATATATTTATATGTGGCGGCCATCTTGGACTTCCCCAGTTCAACAACTTGTCTACGAACATATCGAACGTACTGAAAGCCTTTATTATGTCAATATATCTAATATCAGTATCATGTTTGCTTTGATATAGAGTGTGAGAGTAGTTATATGTAAAATATGTTACATTTGGCGGTCATTTTTTATTGTTTCCATGTCACAGAGAGTTGAATTGAATACTATAAATGTTGACCGCTGATCTGAAACGTCAATTAAATCCACTTTACGCTCTTAAATTACTTCAATACCTCACACGGTAAACTATAACTGTTTGGCGGCCATTTTGAATTTATGCAAATTTCTCAAAACGCTCAAAGATGACAGAGTGTCATTAGCCGGATTCTGGATGTGGATGGCATGGACACGCAAAATCGCCAATAACAAAACTATGTTAATCAAAACAATGTTATGCTCCCGGCTGTCGGACTAAAATGGCGGTAATTATGCTTCATTTTCATTGTCAACCTATCTCGGGGGAACGAGATGCTATGTCGTGCGAACGACATAGCTAACTCGTGGTAACGAGATGCTATCTCGTGTGAACGACATAGCTAACTCGTGGTAACGAGATCCTATCTCGTGGGAACGAGATGCTATGTCGTGGTAACGACATAGCTTACTCGTGGAAACGAGATCCCATCTCGTGGGAACGTGATCCTATCTCGTGGGAACGAGATGCTATCTCGAGGGAAGGAGATGCTATGTCGTGGGAACGACATAGCTAAGTCGTGGTAACGAGATGCCATGTCGTGGGAACGACATAGAAAAAAATGTGCGCATGTCCCTTTTAAGCTGCAGTATGATTGGCATTGTTTTTAATTTATCGGGGATATAAACTTGGAAAAGTCGCGGGAATACTGGAGGAAGGCCTTCCGGCCTTCATCCAGTATTCCCGCGACTTCTCCAAGTTTATACCCCGATAAATTCAACAAAAAGGCCATTTGTTCCTATTTTGGTTTTCATATAGTAAAATGATTATTATTTCGGCATACACGAGATTTACTGACATTTGAAAAGTAAATTAACCTCGGCCTTCGGCCTCGGTAAATCTCATGTACATCTCATCAACAGACAATAATTGTATATTGTCACACGAGATAAATGGCCAAGAAACTCATCAAACATAAGATGTGTTTTCTTGGTGTTCGGTTTGGAGAAGTTTCACTGTAATTGGAACTGGTAAATCTGGCGGTTACAGACGAGAAACACAGCGACACTCAGTTGGTCCCCCCCCCCGCCCCCGTGTTTGCCATCCAAGACCGTCTATTTGTCATAATATGATCAGATAGCAAATGGAATACAGTGAAAACTCTAAATCGGACACGAAGAGAAAACATGTGTCTTAATTTTTAATGAGTTTCTTGGTCATTTATTTCAGGTGATAATGTTTGTTAATGATCGGATAGCACGCAATTATGGCTCATAATGATCAAATGCCTGATTTACAGTGAAACCGCTCTAAGCCGGACACCCTGGGGACGTCCCAGGGTGTCCGGTTTAGAGAGGTTTCATTGTACATTAAGGTAAATGATTCGTTGAATATGTGCATTATTTCTGCGACGGATAAACTTAGTTTTCTTAGATGTGTTTTTGATATACATGTATTGTTTAGTACATGTATAACGATATGGCTTGTTCCTCAGATTTTAAATCAAGTATTACTGTGTAATACAAACAAAGTAATATTTTGACAAACACACATCAACGGGGACCAGCAACAACGTAACGTTACATTAGTAGCGCCTTAAATACTAAAATACCTATCGTTGTGCGCATCGTTCTGACACATAGGGTAAACCTTTGTATTGGGATCGCCTCCGACAGTTAGCCACGCCCCAGACCCCCCCCCCCCCCCCCCCCTCGATGCGATGGTCCGTAGTGATATCTTGGGAGTAACCATAACAACAAAATGCATTGTGTTACTCAACGTTTAACTATCATACGCAACCGCTAATTGGAAATAATTTTATGAAAAACTACTTGCACTGCACAATATCAACAACGGACGTTCTACGTACAAAAATACATTATTTTGTTGCGTGTGATTTGCCCCCATTTGCGACACAAATCGTGCGGTCATCGCTAAATTTAGTAACAGGCTATATTTTTCGGCAGAGTTAACTCCCTCCGAATACTCTCCGAAACACGCGACGCGTTTAACACACAAACGATATCAACTTTGACCTTCCGACAGTCTATTTTTAAACTCACCCGACACCTGTGCGAAGCAAAACTCGCACGTGTGGGTCTAACTGATGTTACTCCTCATTCTATCGATGGATTTACAGCGGATTTTAGTGACATTCCCGAATTCGGCCTGATTTACATTTGTCTATGGTGGCCAATACACGCCAACATGAGTGTCAATTCTACGTTCAGGGAAGGGGGTCAATAAGTCAGTATTTAAAGTGATAAATTACAGTCAGGGAACAAATTAATGCAGTATAACACATCCAGTGTAGATTAATACCCATATTAATGCAAGTACTGAAAATACGACAAAAACAAAATTCTAACAAGTTTGGGCTTCCATACATTGAAAATTTTGTCAGCGGTTTCCACAATGACGTCATTTGTATGTTTTAATATACTCGATCCGTGGCCAACTATTTCATTCACAAAACAGAAGTAAACATGGCGATGTACCGACAAGGCATTTTCAGGCGCGACACCGCTTCCGTGGCGGAATTCTTGTAACTATTGCTCTTCAATCAGTTTTCAATATATCTATAATGATCATAGATATGTGGAATCTGTATTTATACTTGAATTGATGATGTCTTGTAACTATTGCTCTTCAATCAGTTTTCAATATATCTATAATGATCATAGATATGTGGAATCTGTATTTATACTTCAATTGATGTCTCGTATATGCATGATATGTGGAATCTGTATTTATACTTGAATTGATGTCTTGTATATGCATGATATGTGGAATCTGTATTTATACTTGAATTGATGTCTTGTATATGCATGATATGTGGAATCTGTATTTATACTTGAATTGATGTCTTGTATATGCATGATATGTGGAGTCTGTATTTATACTTGAATTGATGTCTTGTATATGCATGATATGTGGAGTCTGTATTTATACTTGAATTGATGTCTTGTATATGCATGATATGTGGAATCTGTATTTATACTTGAATTGATGTCTTGTATATGCATGATATGTGGAGTCTGTATTTATACTTGAATTGATGTCTTGTATATGCATGATATGTGGAATCTGTATTTATTCTTGAATTGATGTCTCGTATATGCATGATATGTGTTACCGTATGTTTCTCATATTGCTATGCATAATCTGTAATGTTGTTGAATGTTTTGGTACATAATGTAGCAGTGCATACTGTACTTGTGCCATATCAATAGTTTACCCCTTAACCATTAAAACGCTGAAAAAGAAAATTAATTGCCGTCTGCTCATTGTGTATATTTTAATCTCTTTAAAAACCTGTTTTGGCAGCGCATTAGAATCGTCTAAGTGTGTTTTTGAGGAGAAAATATAAAAATATTTAAAACAGCAGACGACAATTGTCGTTTCCAGCGCTTTAAAGGTACATGCCCACTCAGTAAGCCCAAAATTTCATTTATAGTAATTAAATAAGTGTATAACTGTGTCACTATTCCACCAGTTATAAACGTTACAATTAAGTGCCCGCTATATAGATATAATCATTTAGTAATATTTATTTTACTGATAGTGACGCGCGGTGGTATCAGGCTATTTTCATATGCAAATGAGGCATGATATTTTTTAATTATTTATACTAAAGAAATGCGTCGCCTGAAAAAATAATGTTTTCGACAGATTTTAAAGTATGGTCATTGCACATCATAACATTAAATACAGAGATTAAATAGTAACGTCCGTTAACATTTTAAGCAAACACGGTTATCGCCCCTGATATCAGTGTGTAAATTTACGTCTGATATAAAATGAATAATAATGCCAATCAGTACGTGGGATAATTGCGCATGAATGTTTATTTTGCCAGGAAATGTCTCAGATGATGTAAAGAACATTTTGTACCTACTGAGTGGGCATGAACCTTTTAGGGTTAATGAAACTGCAAAACCAACAATCAATCAATCAATCAATCTAGTTTAATATTGTAGTACCCTATGTTCAGTACTTTCAGTATTTTGATTATAATTAGAAAAATATGCTTAAACCAACGAGAACATCAGTTCCAAATTAAAAACAGGATAACGATGTAAAAACGATATGTTGAAAGAAACGTCCGGCCTTTATATAGTTGTAAGCTGGTGTATGTAAACTTAAGCTTATGTGAATTATTCTCATGTACAGCATGCATGTAATAGGTTTTATCATATACGCACTTTCGTTTCCCATTGAAACACAATGCAACGCAAGCCGTCAATATTTTTCCATATTGACGTCTCGTGAGCTCATATTGGTCAGTGCCGGAACTACGCTTCAGCTCGCAAAATAGTTCCTTCTAAATCGCCACTAATTTGTTTATTTTATTTACATTTTGTATATTTGTTGAGCTCATATAAATTGCGAATAATGTACCGTCACTGTACGCATATTATAAAATGGTTATTTGATGTTTATGTGGATATATGCCACTCGTTCCGCCGGGCAACGATAGTGCGCTCCTAAAGTCTCGCAATATCGCACGCTGTGGAACTCGTGCATATATCCACATACAAATCAAATATACAGTCCATATTGGTCAGTGTCGGAATTACGCTTCACCTCGCAAAATAGTTCCTTCTAAATCAACACTAATTTGTTTATTTTATTTATATTTTGTATATATTAGGAAACGCATATACTTCGTGAATGATGTACAGTACGAACATTAACAAGGTTATTTGATGTGTATGTGAATATATGCACGAGTTCCGCTGCGGTCCTAAAGTCTCGCAATATCACACGCTGCGGAACTCGTGCATATATCCACATACAAATCAAACCTGATAAACATGAAATCGACCGAGGACGCAATCCGAGGTCGATATCACTTGTATCGGGCCGAGAAAACCACGTATTTACCGATACGACAAGGCGATACTTGTTTTATTAATTGACAAATTCACATATGTGTCCACTTTACAATAGTGCGGTTAATTATTCTCAAATAAACCAATTTATTTTAGGGATTTGATTATTGAACCGGCCTGTAACTAACTCCTGTCGGAACTGGACTATAGCTCAATGGTCAATTAAGCGTTACATTCCCGCACTAGTATATAGGGGCTCGCAGCACGTGCTTTCGTTCTTTTCAATGGATCAACTGGCCGAAGAACAACCCATTCGATAAGTATCTGTATTAAATGTCTTCACCTGAAAATGATTTTGTTTGTATCGGCAGTGCATATTTATGCGAATTATGCGTTAATTTGTTATTATCTCTATGTGCACAGTAGTTGGTCAACGCCTGTAATTAGTGCGTGTATTCCAATGCTTGAATATAATATGCTGTGTATTGGTTGACTAGCAGCGTGCTACCCGACCTAATTCGCACTCCATCCCACCCACTACCATTTAATGCCATTTCGGCTGTGGACACCCACATCTGCAATAGTTGCCCACTGCCTCCAATCTGTTTCCACTTTCTTTCCGCAAGCCCAAGGCAATTGCACAAGGCGTTGTGTTCCTACTTATACATACATCATGCCATGATATTGTAGCTCGGTATACAAACGAGAGTATATTATTCTTAAGTGAATGAGACTGTTCTGTATACACAACCATAACGGTTATTATTATCATCATTGATTATTATAACTATTGCCTACCAATATATTGGAATACAAAGGCAGTCGGCCTCCTAACATTTCCTGACGGGATGGGCCCCGCCAGAGGAACAGTCACCAGCAAATAACCACAGTTGGAAGACTCGGACCTATGACACCAAAAAAATGCCTATTAAAACAAAAATCCCATTACCCCACCCACTTGGTCTCGTACATTACCATCTTATATAAAGAAAGGTGGATAACATTGTGGCCATTATAGAAAGAGCCCCCTCGTTTCCGACTCGCACAAACACAATACACATCGATTAAATGTATGATTTCTGTCGCTGGCAATCGATAAAGGTATTAGGTGTGTGAATATATTCACTTCAAATCGTTCTTTCCAGCATTTATTCAGTTATTCGCATTTTTTAATACCCCATCCAAAGCGAAATTTGCGTGTACGAAAGAATCTCACACAGAATCGGAGGCAGTCCGGCGTGGATTATCGGTCACATTTGACCAATAACTGATCGCCAGCTCAAACTAAAGTGGGGCACCATGACCATATACATTAGAGACTCAAACCATACAATCGTCCAATTGTGATCGTTCACCGATCTAAAAAACACCTTTTTTCTACTTTCATTCATGATTCGCGTACTATCAGATTATGTCTTCCGGAATCGCGAAATAGGTTGAATGACGTCATTACAGTTTAGATTTAGCCAATCAGAGATGTTCTTCACATAGACGCTTCCGGTTGTATTATGGAATATGGTGCATTGACCCGGTTCCAGATAATGAACGAAATTAGACAAAAAAGTGTTTTTTAGATCGGTGAACTATCACAATTGGACGAACTTTGTATGGTTGGAATTGCTAATGTATATGGTCATGGTGCACCACTTTAGCTTGAGCTGGCGATCAGCTATCGGCCAAATATGACCGATAATCCACGCGAATTATCTCTACATTTTTGTTCGCAGAAGTGACACTCTTGTGTGTCGTTAACTGGGTAGAGGCCTAGAGCGGGATATTGTCTATAAAGCGGAAAATGTGCCGTTAACCGATTCGATAAACCTACATAGTCGGGCACAATGACGGGCATGAATATTAAGTGCAGCTCCACAAGTACAGATATTCAATTGTATTTATATTAAGCGTTGCTATAGCAACAAAAGGGGCAACATTGCGTAATAGACATATACTCGTGGATAAGTCGTGCCTCCCTCTTTACTCTAGTGTTGATTGTGGACAATGTAATTACTTTTTGCATGCAATCATCAACTACTGTTGAACAATTTTATCAAGAGAATAGAACGTCGCGACGTCTAGCATGTGGATTAACACGTCAAAACGTCCCAGGTGTCAACATTAAAATCCGCATGTGTGAGTTTCTGTTATTATCTAAGATAAATCTGATGGCGACGTGTTCACATATGAATAAAACATGTGTTTCGTTTCTGACGTTTATAAGTTAGTTATAAATGTGGTCAAAGACGCCATGTCAGTCAAATTAGTTTATGACGTCAACGTCATTTTGGACATTCCTTTGTTATCGTGTTTGTTGGTAACATCCGAATCTTCCGAATATTGAGTTACAATACGAATAGCGGTGATAACTAGAATAACCATGGCCATCTACCCGAGCAAGACGTTTCAGAATTTCTAACAGGGTGACGTCATTGTCTGACAATTTCTCACAGCATTGACTTGCCGTCATAGATACCATGCCAGCGTCATGTGTTGAAAGTGTGTGTCCTTATCCATCCGGGGAATGTGCTTAGAACATTTACTGCACAAGTATTTGCAAGTGAAAGTTTGTTATGGGTCACTTGATCTAACATTTTTAGCTCGACTATTCGAAGAATAAGTAGAGCTTATGTTTTCACCCCGGCGCCGGCGTCGGCGTCGGCGTCGGCGTCGGCGTCACCGTCACGCCTTGGTTAAGGTTTTTAGTCAAGCTTGTATGTACATCAATAACCCCTGATCTATATTTGACCTTGACCTACATTTCCTCTTGAATTACTTGGTTAATTCCCCTTGGTTAAGGTTTTTAGTCAACCTTGGTTAAGGTTTTTAGTCAAGTTTGTATATGCAATACTACTGACCCTACACCCACCATACTTGGACAACTTCATCTCCTAGTGATGCACATCAATAACCCCTGATCTATATTTGACCTTCACCTACATTTCCTCTTGAATTACTTACTTAATTCCCCTTGGTTAAGCTTTTTAGTCAACCTTGGTTAAGGTTTTTTTTCAAGCTTGTACATTGAATACTATTGTGCATCCAGACACCATACTTCGACAACCTTTTCTCATAGGTATGTACATCAATAACACCTGATCTATATTTGACCTCGACCTACATTTCCTCTTCAATTACTTACTTAATTCCTTTTGGTTAAGGTTTTTATTTTTAGTCAACCTTCTAGTGGAATACTACTGGCAACTCACACCCAATTACCTTGACCCAATTTCTGAACAATTGGAACACTTCATCTCCTAGTGATGTACATCAACAACCTTGATCTATATTTGACCTTGACCTACTTTCCTCTTGAATTATTATTCCCCTTGGTTACGTTTTTAGTAAGCTTGTAGATGGAATAATCCTGGCCTACACCAAACCATTACTTGGCCACCTTCATCTCCCTAGTGATGTACATCAACAACCCTGACCTATATATGAACCTTGACCTACATTTAACCTTGAATTACTATCTTAATTCCCATTGGTTAAGGTTTCTACTCGACCTTGGTTAAGCATTTACTCAAGCTTCTACATGGTAATACTATTGTGCATACAGACACCATAATTGGACAACCTTTTTTTTTTCTCATAGTGATGTACATCAATAACCCATGATCTATGACCTTGACCTACATTTCCTCTTGAATTCTTACTTATTCTCTTTGGTTAGGTTTTTATCAAGCTTGTAGATGGAATACTCATGGCTACACCAACCATACTGGACAATTGAATTACTTAATTCCTCTTGGCTTCATCTCCTAGTGATGTACATCAACAACCCTGACCTATATATTTTTGACCTTGACCTACATTTAACCTTAAATTACTTACTTAATTCCCCTTGGTTAAGGTTTTTAATCCATCTTGGTTTGGTTGAGGTTTTTAGTCAAGCTTGTAGATGGAATACTATTGTGCATACCAGACACCATACTGGGATAACTTTTTCTCATAGGGATGTACATCAATAACCCCTGCCCTTTATTTTACCTTCACCTACATTTAACCTTGAATTACTTGGTTAATGTTTATAGTCAAGCTTGTATATGGAATACTTCTGGGCCTACATCAACCATACTTGCACAACTTCATCTCCTAGAGATGTACATCAATAATCCCTGATCTATATTTGACCTTCACCTACATTTCCTCTTGAATTACTTACTTAATTACCCTTGGTTAAGCTTTTTAGTCAACCTTGGTTAAGGTTTATTTTCAAGCTTGTACATTGAATACAATTGGTGCATTCCAGGGTCACCATTACAGTTCGAAAACCAACCTTTTTCTCATTAGGGTATGTACATCCATTAACCCCTAGATCTATATTTGACCATTGACCTGACATTTTCGCTCTTCAATTACTTACTTAATTCCTTTTGGCGTTAAGGTTTTTATTAGGTCATCCCCCCCATTCTATATGGGAATATAATGGCCCTTACGGGACCCTACCAGTTTCCGTTGGACAACTTCATCTTACTAGTGATGTACATCAAAAAACCCAAACCTTGATTCTATATTTGACCTTGACCGTAACATTTCCTCTTGGAATTACTTAATTGCCCCTTGGGTTAAACGTTTTTAGTCCAATGCTTGTAGATGGAATACTCCTGGGCCACCTACACAAACCCATACTTGGACAATTCCATTCATTCCTAGTTGTGTGTACATCAACAACCCCTGACCTATATATGACCTTGACCTACATTTAACCTTGAATTACTATCTTAATTCCCATTGGTTAAGGTTTTTACTCGACCTTGGTTAAGCTTTTTACTCAAGCTTCTACATGGAATACTATTGTGCATACAGACACCATAATTGGACAACCTTTTCTCATAGTGATGTACATCAATAACCCATGATCTATATTTGACCTTGACCTACATTTCCTCTTGAATTACTTACTTAATTCTCTTTGGTTAAGGTTTTTAGTCAAGCTTGTAGATGGAATACTCATGGCCCTACACCAACCATACTTGGACAACTTCATCTCCTAGTGATGTACATCAACAACCCCTGACCTATATTTGACCTTGACCTACATTTAACCTTAAATTACTTACTTAATTCCCCTTGGTTAAGGTTTTTAATCCATCTTGGTTTGGTTGAGGTTTTTAGTCAAGCTTGTAGATGGAATACTATTGTGCATACAGACACCATACTGGGATAACTTTTTCTCATAGGGATGTACATCAATAACCCCTGCCCTTTATTTTACCTTCACCTACATTTAACCTTGAATTACTTGGTTAATGTTTATAGTCAAGCTTGTATATGGAATACTTCTGGGCCTACATCAACCATACTTGCACAACTTCATCTCCTAGAGATGTACATCAATAATCCCTGATCTATATTTGACCTTCACCTACATTTCCTCTTGAATTACTTACTTAATTACCCTTGGTTAAGCTTTTTAGTCAACCTTGGTTAAGGTTTATTTTCAAGCTTGTACATTGAATACAATTGTGCATCCAGACACCATACTTCGACAACCTTTTCTCATAGGTATGTATATCAATAACCCCTGATCTATATTTGACCTTGACCTACATTTCCTCTTCAATTACTTACTTAATTCCTTTTGGTTAAGGTTTTTAGTCAACCTTCTATATGGAATACTACTGGCCCTACACCCACCATACTTGGACAACTTCATCTCCTAGTGATGTACATCAACAACCCCTGATCTATATTTGACCTTGACCTACATTTCCTCTTGAATTACTTAATTCCCCTTGGTTAACGTTTTTAGTCAAGCTTGTAGATGGAATACTCCTGGTCTACACCAACCATACTTGGACAACTTCATCTCCTAGTGATGTACATCAACAACCCCTGACCTATATTTGACCTTGACCTACATTTAACCTTGAATTACTATCTTAATTCCCCTTGGTTAAGGTTTTTACTCGACCTTGGTTAAGCTTTTTACTCAAGCTTCTACATGGAATACTATTGTGCATACAGACACCATAATTGGACAACCTATTCTCATAGTGATGTACATCAATAACCCCTGATCTATATTTGACCTTGACCTACATTTCCTCTTGAATTACTTACTTAATTCTCTTTGGTTAAGGTTTTTAGTCAAGCTTGTAGATGGAATACTCATGGCGCTACACCAACCATACTTGGACAACTTCATCTCCTAGTGATGTACATCAACAACCCCTGACCTATATTTGACCTTGACCTACATTTAACCTTAAATTACTTACTTAATTCCCCTTGGTTAAGGTTTTTACTCAACCTTGGTTTGGTTGAGGTTTTTACTCAAGCTTGTAGATGGAATACTATTGTGCATACAGACACCATACTGGGATAACTTTTTCTCATAGGGATGTACATCAATAACCCCTGCCCTTTATTTTACCTTCACCTACATTTAACCTTGAATTACTTGGTTAATGCTTATAGTCAAGCTTGTATATGGAATACTTCTGGGCCTACATCAACCATACTTGCACAACTTCATCTCCTAGTGATGTACATCAATAATCCTGATCTATATTTGACCTTGACCTTCTACTTTTTATCCTGGATTACTTAGTTATCTCCACTTGGTTACGGTTTTTACTCAAGCTTGTATATGGAATAATCCTGGGCCTACAGCAACCATACTTGGAAAACCACGCACCTATACTTTGGAAAACCACACGTCCAAGGTCAAGGTCACTGTTGAAGGTCAAAGGTCAAACCTATTGAAATTCCCTTCCGCTCTATATCTTCTACACCGATGCATGGATTATCAAATGGCTTGGCACAAATGTTTCTCATGATGAGAAGGTGTGTCGCGATCAATAACCACGCACCTACGTCCAATGTGAAGGTCACAGTTGAAGGTCAAAGGTCAAACCTATTGAAATTCCCTTCCGCTCTATATCTTCTACACTGATGCATGAATTATCAAATTGCTAACCACGCACCTACGTCCAAGGTCACAGTTGAAGGTCAAAGGTCAAACCTATTGAAATTCCCTTCCGCTCTATATCTTCTACACCGATGCATGGATTATCAAATGGCTTGGCACAAATGTTTCGCATGATGAGAAGGTGTGTCGCAATCAATAACCACGCACCTACGTCCAATGTCAAGGTCACAGTTGAAGGTCAAATGTCAAACCTATTGAAATTCCCTTCCGCTCTATATCTTCTACACCGATGCATGGATTATCAAATGCCTTTGCACAAATGTTTCTCAGGATGAGAAGGTGTGTCGCGATCAATAACCATGCACCTACATCCTAGGTCAAGGTCACAGTTGAAGGTCAAAGGTCAAAAATATTGAAATTCCCAAATGGCTTGGCACAAATGTGTTTCCACGATGATAAGGTGTGTCGCGATCAATAACCACGCACCTACGTCCAAGGTCAATGTCACTGTTGAAGGTCAAAGGTCAAACCTATTGAAATTCCCTTCCGCTCTATGTCTTCTACACCGATGCATGGATTATCAAATGGCTTGGCACAAATGTTTCTCATGTTGAGAAGGTGTGTCGCGATCAATAACCACGCACCTACATCCAATGTCAAGGTCACAGTTGAAGGTCAAAGGTCAAACCTATTGAAATTCCCTTCCGCTCTATATCTTCTACACTGATGCATGGACTATCAAATTGCTAACCACGCACCTACGTCCAAGGTCACAGTTGAAGGTCAAAGGTCAAACCTATTGAAATTCCCTTCCGCTATATATCTTCTACACCGATGCATGGATTATCAAATGGCTTGGCACAAATGTTTCTCATGATGAGAAGGTGTGTTGCAATCAATAACCACGCACCTACGTCCAAGGTCAAGGTCACAGTTGAAGGTCAAAGGTCAAACCTATTGAAATTCCCTTCCGCTCTATATCTTCTACACCGATGCATGGATTATCAAATGCCTTGGCACAAATATTTCTCAGGATGAGAAGGTGTGTCTCGATCAATAACCACGCACCTACGTCCAATGTCAAGGTCATAGTTGAAGGTCAAAGGTCAAACCTATTGAAATTCCCTTCCGCTCTATATCTTCTACACCGATGCCTGGATTATCACACTATGCCCAGGGTCAAGGTCACAGACTTGATGCGTTTGAAACCTTAACGCGCGGCTAAATGGCTTATAATCAAAAATGCCTCGTTTTATTTGGCTGCCAGTGGGGGTATTCGTGTGCCGACAGGCCACATTTCTAGTTTCCCTTGGTTAATGTTTTTAGTCAACCTTGATTAAGGTTTTTATGCAGGCCGCAGCCACCTTCTTTGTCAAGCTATGTGTACATCGACAACCCTCGTAGTCGAGCTATGCTGTTCTCCTACAGCTCTTGTTCATTTTACGCATCCTGTCACGGCATGCGTTACTGAACAATGTAACTGCTGTACTTAGCAAGTAATGCCATGTGTGACGCCAACCCATGATTACGAAAGTTAGTAAACTCATGTATATGTGATTATATGAAATAATATATAACTTTTGTCCATGAGTGTAACAACGTAGTGTATGGGATTTGTGCTGAATACCATCTCGGAATAGAAATTCCCTGTCTTTTGCAACAACGTTTCTGTTTTACCAGTTACTCAAGTACTACATAAATGGCCCTGCAAATAAATAACACCTATGCACAAAAGTCCCATTTTCTCGTTTAGTACGTCGTTCGTGTTCCGAGTACAAAAATCGTAATTACATCTCGTTACACGGCATTACATCTTATTAAGCGTTATGGCGGAGTAGTCTTTCCAAAGGTGCGTCTGAAGCGTTCTTTGTGTACCTTCTACTTCGTGGAGAGTGAGCTAAGCAGTTTGCTCATTATACTACGCCGCATAGTTAAATGTTTTAGGACAGATAAGCTGGTCCGGCCTTAAATGACCTGAGATGTTGATAGGCTGTTAAACACCAACAGTTTGTTTTCACTTTATTAATGCTTCCACGAGCAAATCTGATTATGTAATGTTACCAGTCCGTGAGTTTGTTTTTTGTAACGCCTGAAGCATAACGTACGGCGGAACATACTTGTGGTATTAAGACTAAATTTTCAGAAGGACCGTATACTACACTAATGCCGACTGGGACCCACAACCAGTGCTGTTGCACTTTTCATCCGTTTCCAACGTAACATATACACGCTTATTGACCCGTCATATATACGCAGTACACACCTCGTTTAAGACACGGCGACATTTTCTGTCATGCCGTCGCAGACTATATATGCTGCTCTTTTGGCCGGTTCCCATTACCTATCCCACTTTTCGTATAGGGAAATTACGAGGATGCATATATCTGCCCAAACAATCGGTTACCCTCACAAATTACTCATCATGCCGGATCCGATTAACACATTTTGATTTTATGAACAAAGATATACGCGTTTACATGGTCGCATGGTTTTGGTCTATTTAAAATTAACAACTCGGTATTAATATCGCACGAATACGCATCACAAACACCGATGCTAGCGTTGGTGGATCAAATGCAGGGCTGTCGGCTGTACTTCATTCTGCATAGACGCTTACTGCAGACACTTTCTTCTTGCCACACTCGTACTTATTTTTGCGCATATTACTTCGAAACGCTAACGTATTAGTAAATGTGGTTTTCAGCTTCCGCACTTATATATAGCTACACACCTTCACACCAGCTGCCGTACAAGCATGATTATGATATAAAATAATAAATATTGTAATTACAAATGTGCATTTTGTCTTCTTTCTAGTAGAGTACTTTGTGTGGCGGTCGCACATAAACATAATAAAAAATAGGCACTTTAAAATGTCTAGTGAAAACGTCACACGCCGCAAATTACGTCGTTGTACATTTTTATTCGAAATATCAGCGTATGTCATGTATGCATATATGTCAAAGCTGCAAAGCTTGGTGTTTCCTGGATATTTACGGAAACGCATCACAGGTACAGCGGATACAATTGCCAAATACCCGAATATTTACGGTAAAGGATATTCCGGCGGATATCTCTCGTACCCAGTGGGTACAAATAAACAAGTATATCCTGTTTCTCGTATCACAGCGGATATGCTCCCACCCGCAGCATGTCAGCCATTTATGAGTCGTCTGTTATGTTAATAAATAAAAGTCGCGGCCATTACTTTCAAACTGTATTTCTGTTGTTATTGATACTACGCAATAGATAGTGTTCGCTAACCTATGGGTGTGGACGTGTGTGTATATCAATCATGGTGTATCACTAATAGGCACATGATTATCCTCATCCTGCTTAATATATCAACATCCGTAGTCGAGGTGAACGTCATCCGTTGCATAGTACATGTTATGCTACCCCCATGTTACCTACAGATAGGTTGGTGCCCCAAAACATCACACTCCAGTGTCGTATAGCCGGAGGCTATAATGCGTTTTAGCAAATCCTCTTATAATAATATAGCATAACTATCCATTTACGCTGTGCACATTACGATTACTATTGCTTTACGCCATTTTTGCGCAATTATTAACCATCATGTTCAGCGCCGTTGCTGGTGAAGAGCGTGATATCTGGAGTTCATTGGATAGCTGGTAGAGCTATAGTTGTTGGGTTCGACTTACTTGAAAGTCAATGATATTATACAGGATAAAAAGTAGTGGTGTGCCAGCTATGCATGTACCAATTCTTTAATTTATTGCCCTCTTGCGACTTATTTACATGGGTTTCGGTGTGAGAGAAAACCCGTAATCAACTCCTTACAAATAATGCACCGTGAAGAGAACACACGTAATTACACCCTCTTTTATTAGTCAAAATAAAGTTATTTGAACATTTGGAGAGGGTCTCGACTAATGAATTGCTACAATGTTAATGTGATTGAACACATCCCAAACATGCACGCAAATATATATACTTCATTGAAACAGCTGCATAATTTGGATTTAAAAACGTTTAGATGAGGTCACGTCAAAGAAGATGCATATATATATATATATATGCCGTTAAGTGTAATAAATACGATATTCCATTGTACATGTTTGAATAGCGGAAAGAATACACTCCTGTCCGTCTGCTTCTGTGCAAGCAACTCGTTCGCTACGCTCACTATTTGCTTACGCGGAAGCCGACGCACACTCGTGTATTATTTCCTGCTATTCAAAATGTACGATGGAATTATGCTCTATATGTTTTATGGTTGCACTGGACTACCACTGCTAGTAAAGCTACATGTAGTCCGCATTTCTGGTCACAAGTGGGCTTCTGTTTAAACGATCATAATGTTAAATGTAATCTCATTGGCAACTTGGAACAGTATAAACATTATAATCTTAAACTTGTGCATTATACTTATTTTCAAATTAGAAATACAGAAACAAACTTTTCTGATATTGAAAATTATTGCAGAACAACAAAATAGAAACTGAGAGAACAATAGCTATACATTAGAAGTGGGAAGGAATACAGTTAGATTAACAATTTATTACAAACATATACTACTCTTCTTTTATAGCGACCCGGAATAGAAGACATACACATACTTATTATGACGATGCTCGATTCAAATGTATCATTCTCTCTGTCTCTCCATATCCCTGTTCTATGTTCTACTTTAGCCTCAACTATTATCCTTATGTGTTTATAACCAGTACTCTTCAAATTAAAGGTACATGCCCACTCATTAGGCACAACATGTTCTTTATATCAGATACATCATCTGAGACATTTTCTGGCAAAATAAGCATTCATTCACCATTACCCCACGTATTGATTGGAAGTATTATACATTTTATATCAGACGTAAATTTCCACACTGATATCAGGGGCGATAACCGTGTTCCTTAAAATGTTAACTGACATTACTATTTATTCACTGTATTTATTTTTTGATGTGCAATGATTATACTTTATAATCTGTCGAAAAAATTATTTTGTCAGGTGACGCATTTCTTTAGTATAAATAGTTAAAAAATATTATGCCTCATTTGCATATGAAAATAGCCTGATGCCGCCGCGGGTCACTATCAGTAAAATAAATACTACTAAATTATTATATCGGTATAGCAGGCACTCGTACTTTTTAGAACTGGTGGAATAGTGACACAATTATACACTTATTTAATTCGTATAAAAATATATTTTGTGCTTATTGGGTGGGCATGTGTATCTTTAATTTATTAATTCATATTTATGCACATGGAGACATGACCAGATATATCCTATTATTATTGTACTTAGTATTGTTCGTTTATACATATGTTTACATGTTGAAGCTGATTTTTGGACGTGACTGGAGAAATGGGGCTTATTGTCTTTGCGACCAGTGTAGATCCAGATCAGCCTGTGCATCCGCACAGTCTGACCAGGATCTGCACTGTTCGCCATTCCATCAGTGCTAATAAGCAACATAGATCGTTATCGCATGAGTGAAGTATTTCATCAGGAGCTGCACTGGTCACAAAATGCATAAGCCCCATTTATCCAGTCACAGCCACGTTTGTGTTGGTTTATGGCAAGCCAAATGCACAATAATTCCTTAAACCATGGTTTGGAGCTTAAACCCTAGTTTAGGCTCCTCAAACCCTAGTTTGGGCTCGTCAAATGTACAATAATTCACTAAACCCCAGTTTGAGAGTCTAAACCATGGTTTAGGCTCTCAAGCACCAGTTTGAGCAAGTATTGTGCATTTGGCCAGAAAGTGCCGTTTGAGGTCGTAATCCAATACAAAGCATAATCCCTAGTTTGGACCCAAACCATAGTTTAACATATAAACTGCCAATGGTGATCCCAAACGGTAGTTTTCTTAAACCCTGGTTTGAGCAATTATTCTGCACTTGGCGGCAGAAACCACCTTTTAGACTCTCAAACTAGGGTTCCTGATAGCTTAAACCACGTGAGCTCAAACCCCAGTTTAGACTGCCCAAACCATAGTTTAAGCTTGCCAAATGCAAAATAATTCACTAAACCCCAGTTTGAGAGTCTAAACCACGGTTTAGACTCTTAAACACCAGTTTGGGCAATTATTATGCATTTGGCCAGAAACTGCCGTTTGAGGTCGTAATCCAATAAAAAGCATAAACCCTAGTTTGGACCCAAACCATAGTTAGAGATAAAAACTGCCAATCGTGCTCCCAAACGGAAGTTTTCTTAAACCCTGGTTTGGGCAATTATTGTGCACTTGGCGGCAGAAACCACCGTTTTGACTCTCAAACTAGGGTTTCTGATAGCTTAAACCACGGTTTGAGCTTAAACCAGGGTTTAGGCTCAATGCATAGTTTTCATTGGACGAATGTTTCTCAATGTCTAGTTTTGATTGGCTGACATAAATTCTTTCCCGCTGGAAGCGTAGTTATCATTGGTCGGATAATTTGGAAAGTCGGGTTTTCATTAGCTGACGCCTTTTCGCGCGTCTGCAACAACAAGTGAATACTGAAATGGTGACAAAAATTAACAAAGGATATTTTAATAATTGCAAAAATAATGTTGTCTTATAAGACGAATGTGAAAATGTTTTCTTACTCTCTTGTCTGTCATAATCAGCATATTTTCCCAAGTTATTAACAGTAGGTACGAAACTGTGACGTCAGTTAAGAAGAGTGACCTTCGAACATATTTTTCCAGTGTATACCCTACTCATAATAATTATTGTACTTTTACAGTTCAATTGTTTATTTAGGTCTCATCAACTGTACATCATAAAATACATAGCGATAAAACAATACAGGTACATGTACAATTGCCATTCTGTAATAATTATAAGAGACGGCTCATTTAATGAGCAGTTATAATTACATTTCAGCATATGCATAAAATACATTACTTGAATAATATGTTTCTATTGAAACTTTAAAAGGACTACACACCAATATGCAACTGAGCTTAAAAGGGATACACACACAAAAAAAAAACAACTAAAAAACACGTCGTTGTAATAAGAAATAGTTGTATTATTTACACGTAAACTAATTCACACATGATACTATAATTGTATTATTTGTACAACAGTGCAGATCTTCGATTTAAAATATAGCAAAGGGTTTTGGCACAAAATCGTATTATATTGCAGTTCAAGAAAAGAAAAACAAATTTGGAATCATCAGTCATTTCAGCGAACAGTGGTTCAATAGAACATGCTTGTTCGTATAGATCAATACGTATGTCGTTGTATATAGGGCAGCTAAACAGTACGTGGTACTCATCTTCTACTTGAGTCATACAAAAAGGGCAAACCCTATCGCCAATAGACAGTTGTTCATAACGACCAGTTTCCAACCGTAATGGGCAGATTGTTACTAATAAACATAACAATTGCTGTATTGACTCAACGACCACCAGCGTATGACCTGATCAGACAGTCGGGAAGCGCAGTGTCATATTGGGCTTTACTGGTGGGCTATATCGTAAGGTATTTGCTGTATAATCACCAATTGACAATAAACATCCGGGTATAATTCCAGCACAAAAATATTTACACAATTCCCTAACATTTGATTGGCCCGTAGCAAGTCTCTGTCCAAAATTTATATACCAGTAAACTCCCACTCCGAAGTACTTTCCGTAACCGTGAGGTGCATTTAAAATAATTCTTAAGAAAACGGAAAATAAACACATTTTATTGATGGATTTATTTGAAATGCTGGAATTATAAGGAATTAATGGCATTTTTGTTTAATTTATCGGGGATATAAACTTGGAAAAGTCGCGGGAATACTGGACGAAAACACATTTCACAGGATCGGTATTAACTGCGATGCCATGCTACAACATGTTTTGTGACACGGGACTCGTGTGGATATATGAATCAGCCCCATACTCGCATCGGTGTCGTCCTGATTGTCCCACATTTGTTAAATCTGGTGTTTTTCCATGTGGGACAATCAGGATTTTGTCACAGGTAATATCATAGCCCTAGGGTTATTTGTAGTATGCTCTGTTTCCACTTTCACGCATCTCGTTCCCGCGACCGAAGTCGGGAAGAGAGATCAGCCGATGCTGAGCCATGCTCAGGCACGACCAATCACCCATTTCGACCCCGCGTACACGTCCCGAGTACGTGCTCAGAAAGTTCTATAAGCGCGGGTCTAGCTCTTCGTGTTCTGTAATTTGGATATACTAATATAACATGTTGTACAAAGTGAAACGTCCAGTTTCAATACGTAAATTATGTGCAGATAAATGTTATTATTATTATATAATAATAAACACTTATTTATAATCAACTTACTTTGATGTTCTATTAGCCAATTGGCTTTACTAATCATCAAAGAACTGTAGATAATTGAATTATTTAACAATACACACTTTGAAACACTAATTTAAACTAAAACTTATAACAAAATTGTATGCCACTTTATTTTTTATTAATATATTTATTTTATTTATATTTACATATATACAAGTATAACTGGCATACAATGTCACTTTATTGAAAAAGACTATAGCCTGAAATCTGCAAAATCCAGTCACATGTAAAAACCAAATGTGGGACAATCAGGACTACTGGACATTCAAATGTGGGACAATCATGATTAAACCCTCGCATCAAATTAATATTTTTAGATTTTTTTAATTATTTATTTTACTATAAAGGACTCCGCGCAAATCAGCAAGAAAACAATAAGCCACTGCACTTATCCTGGTTAAAACTATCAGAGGCAATGACAACCGCTGTTGGCTTATTTCTATAAAAAAAAGTATTAAACCACAAACGAGTGTCTATATACAATGGCATCTTAATACGAAAAGGCTTAAAACATTAATATCATCTCAAATCAGATTTGAAATGAACTTATTAGCAGTAGATATACAACCGAATATATATACACAGGCTGCTGAGAATATCACCAAATTGTAGACCAGTGTAGTGCCTGATTAGCACGCTCATCAACTTGGGACGACCCCACTGTCGCTAATATGTACAACAGTGTAGTTCCTGAGCAGCAGGCATATTTAGTTGGGTTGGTCAGACTATCAGTAATCTGTACACCGGTGTTGTGCCTGAGCAGTCGGCATATCCTGTTGCGTTGATCAGACTATCAGTAATCTGTTCACCGGTGTAGTCCCTGAGCAGCAGGCATATCTAACTAGGTTGACCAGACTATCGGTAATCTGTACACCGGTGTAGTCCCTGATCAGGCGGTATGTCTAGCTAAGTTGTTCAGACTATCCGTAATCAGTACACCGGTGTAGTCCCAGAGCAGCCGGCATATCCAGTTGGGTTGATCAGACTATCCGTAATCAGTACACCGGTGTAGTCCCAGAGCAGCCGGCATATCCAGTTGGGTTGATCAGACTATCCGTAATCAGTACACCGGTGTAGTCCCAGAGCAGCCGGCATATCCAGTTGGGTTGATCAGACTATCCGTAATCTGTACACCGGTGTAGTCCCTGAGCAGCCGGCATATCTAGCTAGGTTGATAAGTATATCGGTACTCCGTACACCGGTGAAGTCCCTGATCAGGCGCCATATCTAGGTAGGTTGATCAGGCTACTGACTCTATGTATTAGCCAATATATGAATATTTGTTTATTGTATATTATGATTTTTTTTAATTTTAGTAAAATAATATCATCAATAATAATACACAGCAAACAAATGTTTTATTCATCCCGGGAATTAATGAAAGGGGTTTTGTCAACCCTGTAAAAATCATGAAGGGGGTTATGTCCACCCTGTACAAATCATGAAGGAGGTTATGTCCACCCTGTCAAAATCATGAAGGGGTTTTGTCCATGTTGTCATTTTCACACGAAGGGGGTTATGTCCAAGGTGGTTTTGTCCTACATTCATATAGTATACAAGCGTAGTCCCTGATCAGGCGGCATATCCTAGTTAGGTTGATTAGGCTACCGACACTATGTATATCAGTGTAGTCCCTGATCAGGCGGCACATCTAGCACAGTTGATCAGGTTACCGACACTATGTATACCAATGTAGTCCCTGATCAGGCGGCACATCTAGTTAGGTTGATCAGGTTATCGACATTATGTACATCAGTGTAGTCCCTGATCAGGCGGCATATCTAGCTATGTTGATCAGACTACCGACACTATGTATACCAACGTAGTCCCTGATCAGCATCCATATCTAACTAGGTTGACCAGACAACCGGCACCATGTACTGCAGCACATGCACTAGTAGTCCCTGTTCAGCTTGTACATTTACCAAGGCTGAATAGACTACCGATAATATATACATCAGTGTAGTCCCTAATCAGTCTGGATACAGTGCTATGCTATGAGACTTCAAAAGTTACATTTTTTGGCTGTGAGCCAAAAAAATGTTTGTATGTAAATTCAGCAGTAATTGCCAATATAAATAGATGCTTAATTACTCTCTGCAACAAACCAGAAGAAGATCGTTAAGATCGTCAGTTTGTAAGATTTGAGACTTACAAATAGATTATTTTGTCGGCCGACATAAATAATTAATTTTTGTGAATGCGATATTTTGAAAACATTATGTTTGGTTTGTAAGATTTGAGACTTCACAAATGAAATAGTTGTAGGACGGCATAGTAAATAATTCATCTTTTATGAATATTTAGCCGAAAGAAATTAAATTGATGCATAACTAATGTCTTTGACTAATGAAATTCAGTTGTTGTTGCCTAATTAATTTAAACTGTTGCTTAATCAGAGTTTTAGACAAGTTTAATAAGATATTCAATCTTCTGGAAATATAACATTTTTTTATGCTCGGTCGGTATACTATGATACTTCACAAGCAGGGCTTCTAAAATGTTCAGTTTGAAATCTCAGACCGATTGAGATTTGCAAACTATCCTTAAAATTTGGTCTGCAAATAATGAAATCCGGCTGCTATTTCTCAATCCACGCTCCGTATGCCGAAAATAATACACGACATGCCACGTGAGTGACGTGTGAAATTACACACCTCGATAACCATGATAACGGATATCCCGATTAGCGGCGCAATACACAGCTGCCACGTGCCTCGTGTTACCAGATCAGGGGGTAGGGAGGGAGGGGGGAGTGCGACGGGTGCGAACGCACCCCCTACAATTTACAAATTTTAACAAATTATTTGATAAAATAAGAACAACATTTCTTAAAATGAAAATTTCTCTGCTAACATAAATACAATTTCGCTTAATATATCGATATCTGGAGGGCTCTAGAAGCTAGGATTTGCGTTCTTATCCAAACAAAATCAGGGGGGCATGCCCCCGGACCCCCTAGACAATCGCGGCTATCGCCGCTCAATACGCACCCCCTCAGCAAGAACCTGGTTACGCGCCTGCAGATATTGAATTTCTAGCCACACACGCCAATGTTACGTATTGTGTGGGTCAATTAGGGTCTTGAGTCGCCAAATATTTATGACAATGGCCATCGATCGATCGTATTAAAAAAGGCACAAAGCGAAACAAAATAACATGCTGTGTTATGTAAAAATCACACTGTTTAGTTTGGTTATACATGCATACAACCGAGAGCTATACTGGTCACAATACCTATTAGCCCTATTTCTCCAGTCACAGCCACAAGTAAGAAAAACACTGCACACATTACCAGTAAATTCAGACTCCCAAAATCAAACATTGTCCGGTCATTAACCTGATCAGCTGGCAATTGCCAGGTAACAGCTGTTCCATTTACCATGTTTACCTCTTTATAGTTGTGGCTTGACAGAAATACAATTATCTTGCTTCCCTAAATGTTAATAAGTGTTTGTGTATGCTGGTACACCAGAATTATGGTAAAACATTACCATTTTAAACATTACCTCGTGTGTCCAATTGATGTAACAGCCGATTTATGACATCGCATCAAAGAGCCTGTTAGTGTATGAGCCACAGGGGGTCACCACTACCACTTGGGGGTGGGCAAATTGCCACTATATTTTTCTGAAAGGCATACATCCCTACATATGAATTATGCATGATAGCAGTGTTTATTCTTTAGTTTTCAACATTTTGTGACCCGATAACTAGACCCACCCTAAAGATTTATTTTGCTTTCTGAATAATTATATGTTTCATTATTTCAAATAACCAACTCTCACAATCACACCCAGTTACCATAATACTGTATTAATTGCAACTTGCCATGTAGGGAGTACTTGGTCACATAAAAAAAAAAAAATATATATAAACAAGATGGCCGCCAAATCAAAGATGGCCGCCAGAAAATATCTAATTTTAAACATCATACTTACACAATGGAAACTAACTTATTTTTTGTGAAATGTATTCAAATCAACACATTCATCTTGACAACATATGAAACAGCAATGTTACAAAGGCTGAATCACCGGAATATGCATTTACTGACAAACCATGCCCCACCCACCTGAGATAGCATATGTTTAATGTGTGCGGGGTAGTGTTTGTCAATATCAACATATTCCAGTGAACCATATGACAGACACTGGACTAGAATGTAATACTATTATTGTTGTTAATTATGTTGTCGTTGTCAGATTCGTTTCATTTTCAAGTAGGCATACACAAACACATGTGCAAATTAATCCTAGTTTTACAAATCAAGTTCAGAATTATCAGCATCGTCTGCATGGTCATCATTGTCACAGTCATCAGATGGCTGATTTGTGCACTCTCTGAGGCGACACATGTCTGTACACTTCAGACCATTCACAAAGCAGGCACATGATGGCATTTTGCACACCCGTGAACACTTGCAGGATAGCAATGCCAGAACTGCATCAGGAGCTGGTGACCCATCCATCCAATCAATGTTTAGTTGATGCTGCCCGTCAACTGTTTCCAAGTTCCATCCACGTCCATGTGGTGTTGGAACTTGAGGGTCTGCGAGTACGCTTCTCTTCCAAATAGCAGCTTGGTAGTTGGACCGCAATGAATGCTTCACGAGGCAGTCCTGGCAGGGCGGTAGTTGGTGTGACTCAAGCTCCCCTCTTCACGAGCAAAATAAGTTGTATCGTAACTCGTTGACACTGGATGTGGTGGATATTGCGGCATACAACAAGCAGACAGATTTCTCCAATTTGGTATGCAACTCTGGCGTTACCACCCAGGTTATCCCTAACTGCTCGAATGTTTCTCTTGCTTCACTGTTCGTCTTCACGAGCTCAAGAGCACGCAGCTTCCCTTTCCCTGCAAAAGCACTTACTGAATCGCATCCAGTGAATGCGTGCATTCCGATAAGAGCTCCACACACATCAGACCCGATTGCGGTTGATATTCGGTGAATGTCGACCAATCTTGTGCGATTCTGAGTTCCACATTTCATGTAGACTGGCACACCAATTCTCTTACTGAAGGCGAGACAGAGGACAAACACATCCGTGTCTTCCGAGCAGATGACAATTGCAGAGTATCCCGCTTTGGCTGTATGTCCAGCATGAAGCAACAACCGGCCATCTGCCCCTTCGTGTGTGCACTGTAATGCGTCCACCTCTTTGCTACAATCCTCTGTGATCTGCCAACATGACTGCTTGTGAGTTACAAACAGGGTCTTTCCCCGCAGCTTACTGGTATACATGGGCTGTTTCCACTCCTCAACCAGGAACTGTATGAGGCTGCTTTTGTTGTTTACCTTCTTCAGGAACGACCTCCATTGCCTGACAATTTGGGTCGCTGCAATATTTTGTAACTGTAATCCTTGTTCTTCTCCCCTTGTTGACCTCTCACTTGTTTTGATAGACAGTTCATCATACCTGTCGAATACAACATCGATTATATTGCCATCAGACCCCTCTTTGCAAATCATGGCATGAATTGATGTGGCAATCTCCCCAAATGTTTTGACATTATTACTCACTTTATGCACAAGGCTCATTCCATCAAGGATTGCTGCTGAATTGGCTGGAACTGCATCTACCGGTGTTGCTACCTTCTGTAGGTACTTGCCTAACACAGATTTTGCAGTTTTCCTTGGTGAACCATCTTGTGCTGCCAGCGTCCAAGGCAAAGGTCCAAGTGGGTGAGCGAATACATCTCTCATCTCTAGACTTCGACTTTGAGCAATTATAATTATTCTTCCGAATAGAGACATGTCTGTCTTTAATATTAGTGTCTTTCAGACATCAGTTACCTTTTTCTTCTTATTCAAACTTGAGAATGTCTTCAGCTTGTTCTTTTTCAGCGTGTCGTGGAACTTACGTATTGGTGGGTCCGTTTCTAGCCTCTCCGTTTTGAACACTTCGTATGCGTGATCTCCCCTTGCATGTGCTTCCATCAAGTCATGTTTCACATCCCGTGGAGCAGCAGCTGCTGTAGAAATACATACTAGTTCTTGAATGTCTTCAAAAGGATTGATCCAATTGTCCAACACTTCAGTCACTGCTTCAACGGTCTTCTCATCTTTCTCCATACGGGGTTTTTGTAGGTCGGAATGGTGTAGTGGAGATCGGTTCTTGCTTGTCAGATCTCTCAGGTTATTAAGGAAGCTGCTGCGGTATTCGGCTGTTAAATAAAACCTGTGCACACCTGCAGTTTTCTGACTGAACTTAGTAGTCCCGCCTGCTGTCTGTGTATCTTTATTGACTGTCATCTCGGTTGTTTGGTCAACCGGTATACGCCCAAAAGGATTGTCGTCTGCCAACTGCACAGAGAATGCCCCGTTGCAAAAGTGCTGATACACACTCGGACAGTCGGCCTGAAGGTTGTTCATCTGGGCGTAGTATGCCGGAAGATACCTAGCATAGCTTAGTCGGTCGTAAGCGAAGCACCATGGAATCATTTGTCGTATGGCATGGCATGGAGATGAAGCTGCCAATTTCCTTCCCATGCTGCCCTGATCAGACCCAGAATAATGTCACCGACTATATCCAGGTAGGACATCCAGAATGCAGAAAGATCCCCGTTATCATGGCGCAGATATTCGAGATACTCATTCCACAGGACTACCATCTGTTTCGTGTCTTCGTGTAGAATGAGACAGTCAAAGCTTTCCTGACAGAGATCATCATGTAAGTCGTGTACCCGTTTCATCAGATTGGCAAATAGATACATCATGTCTGCGTGATTCACCTCAAGCCACGGAACAAAGCCTTTCCATGATGTCCTCAGTAGCCCTTCGTATATGGCTTTGTGCACTCGCACTGCTCGGTTGTACATTTTACCCTCAACTACTCCAGATAATGAGCCCTGTACTATCAAGCCGGATTCAATACATATATCTCTCAGCCCGGCATCCTGGAATCGCTTTCCAATGATAGCAAGGAGAGTCATGATTGTATGGAATGTACCTAGCCTGATGATGATATGAGAATAACGTTCTTTGTGCTTCCACAATATTTCGGTAGCCTTGGCATATAGGGCTTGGTCCATCACCACCACAACTTTTTCCAACTGCAGCTGCTTTCGTATTTCCTCCGACTGGTTGAGGGTCTCGAATACTGTTGACATGTCAGTCGCCGGGGCATTGATCGTGGGCAGGTACCCAACCACATCTCGGGATATACTGGTCATTTTCCGCGTGGTTATGTTGAAACCCGTCCAGCATGGCATTGTCTGGCTAGCGGGATCCACTTGTCTGGTTAATATCCACATGAGGTTCTTGGTCTGCGCTGTTTGTATATTCTCTGCATGTTCGTCTGTTTCATTGTCAAATGTTACTAGTGGCTGCGGCCCAACCCTCTCGCCAGATATGTATGTAGGCAGAAGTACATCACCTACTGTAATGGATCGTTGCTTCAGCTTCTGAATTGGTGGCGGGGGTTCCTTTGGAGGATGTGGTCCATATACTGTTGGTTGGACAGCTATGCCGTTTACACGATGGGTGGTGCCAGCCCCAGTCAATGTCTCCTCTAGTCTGTCTATGTTGTCATAAGCTAATGTTGTGAACACGTGTGGTTGTATACTTTCCGGAATGCTGACACACTGCATTGAAGCGGATGCTAATTTCTGGAGGCACAGCGCAGTGTCATTTTCCTCCAGCTGGGAGTATGAGATACAATGGCCCATCCTGTTCAGCATCTGGATCAGTTCCACATTTCCAGTAAGTGTTTTAACACCATAGGCCAATAACACATGTTTTGGCGGTTTGTGTTTTCCGGCAGTCACAGCGTATATTAAATCCTGGCTAAACGATTCTATCAGCATAGTAGCCTTCTGAGTCACGGCTTGTTTACTCGAATCGCCTGTGAGTATACGAGTGAATAGGCGTTCTATCTTCAGGTGGTACTTGTATGGACTTCATTGTTGTATCGAGAGGCTTATATGGCCAATGGCTTGGGTGGTCCATGTTCCTAATTGCTGACCTTATCAGTGATGAGGCTTTGTCAATAGAATGATTAGTCTCTGTCGTTTTACTTTTCAGTAATAGCAGTTCATGTTTTGTCGTTTGGTACAGTTTGGCCATTTCAAACACATCCATACTATCTGGTATGACAATAAGTTTTCCATTGGAGTCTGGGAATATGTGAATACTGTCTTGGAACTCATTTTCTACCTTTCGCCTAATATGATTTTTTGTTGAGTCCTTTATTGTTTCGGCTCCTTGCAGTTTCATGATGGATATGAGTTTCTTGGTTAAACTGCTGAACATGACAATACTATGTGAATCAATTATGTGTTCTCGAACATACTGAAACAGTTCTATATATGAATTGTATTCTATATCGGTATATTTGCTCGCATCTGACTCTTCCATGTCGTCTTGTTCTTCCGCGTGTGTCTTGCGATGTCGTTCTGGATTTATTGTGCAGTCCTTGTAACAGCTGCGATGATAGTGGGCTTCAGCTGCGACAATGTCCCTGCTAGTTACAGCTATTATAGCTGTATCTTGTTTTCTTCTTGCTATCTGCCGAAGTGATTCATCAGCTCTGAGTGCAGTTGCCTTTGCGAGTGTTTCTCTTGTGTTTGATACTACTCGTTTAGGGTACCGAATCGTCTTACAAAATACACATTCCTTCTTATAGATTCTGGAATCGGATATGCTAAGTCGCTTAGTGGGACGATTAGGGGTCTTTGTGGTTGATGTGTCTACGCTATCAGATTTGCGCTTCAGGGTCTCCAGATCCCTCTTCATTGTGAACATGCTACGACAGTGCCTGTGATATGCCAAGTTTTGGATGCTCTCCTTATTAGTGAGCTCTTTCGCGAGTTGTAAGATAGGAATATGATTCCTCAATTTTGCTGCTGACAACAGAGTCTGCCATGATTCAACATGTTTAGGCCTAGTTAACTGCTCAGATAGTTGTAGTTTTGCGGATTCATAATGAATAATACATGTCATCGAATGGGCCCCACATATATTTTCGTCGTCGTCCATGATTACTCAGTGTTAGTGTAATCAAATGTTATTGTGATTCGAGCATAGTGTAATGTTAGTCACCATCACCGAGTATAGTATAATGTTAGTTTCCTCTAATTACTATCACCGAGTATACTAGTAGTGTAACGTTAGTCACTATCGCCGAGTATAGTATAATGTTAGTCACCATCATCGAGTATAGTATAATGTTAGTTGCTTCTAATCACCATCACCGAGTATACTAGTAGTGTAATGTTAGTCACCATCATCGAGTATAATGTAATGTTAGTCACCATCACCGAGTATAGTATAATGTTAGTTGCTTCTAATCACCATCACCGAGTATACTAGTAGTGTAATGTTAGTCACCATCACCGATTATAGTGTAATGTTAGTTGCTTCTAATCACCATCACCGAGTATACTAGTAGTGTGATGTTAGTCACATCACCGAGTATAGTGTAATGTTAGTCACCATCACCGAGTATAGTATAATGTTAGTCACCATCACCGAGTATAGTATAATGTTAGTCACCACCACCGAGTATAGTATATTAATGTTAGTTGCTTCTAATCACTATCAATCAGTATATTCTCAATCAGTTGTAAATATCTCGAAAGGCAGTGGTTTGCAGACAGGCGTATGTCGCTAACGATGCAGTGTTCAATCATACAATCCGTCAAACCGGTATCATGGTTGTGTTATGTCGATAGCGCATCTTCACCGAGACGATTCATGACATCTGACACCTGCAACAAAACAAACAACTAGAAAATTGTGTCTGTAAGACACAGGTGAAACCCCCATTGGCAGACTTGTCCAGAAAAATGGATATATGTCATTCAAGCGGACAAGGTAGCTCATTGTCAATGTCGTTTTCTGATGCACACCGCTAATGAAGCTGATGAAGTTGAACTATTATACCGAGTTATGATGATGTACACAAATTACGAAATCATTGGATCTAAGAATATGCTGATCTATAGCCAAATAATTTGAAATAAATATGGCTCGTTACATCACGTAGTTGATCTGGGTTGATGTGCAGGGTGCGTGGGTGGTTGGAAAGGGCGGGGGTGTAAAAATAAGTCATCTCGATATTATTCTGCCTAGTCAGGTACTGGTGCTTGTCGGTTACTGGTTTATATGTGGGTTGTTGGGAAGGGCGGGCGTGTAAAAGTCGACATTCAAAAGAAATTGAGCAGGTGTTGTGGACACAAAACTATTTTGCATTTTTTCTCTGATACGTTCAGAAATAAATAAAAGTTATCTCTATTCTGCCTAGTCAGGTACTGGTGCTTGTCGGTTACTGGTTTATATGGCCACAGTTGTGTATTCTCATTGAACAGTGTTGAACAATATCATTTGAATAACATACAGTAGGCTAATGATTACTTGTATGTTCAATTTGTACAACAATTACACCACTTACAATTATAACAGGGCGAGGGACCTATATTTTAAGTATTGAAATAATCAGAACTATTTGTGTTGTTGTTATTAAATTGTTGTTGTTGTAATACTTACCTCAATTCCGCACTGACTTTTTGGCAGCCATCTCCTTAATATATTTTTATGACCCCGGTCTCGAAGAGTAGAAGTCGCATAGTGTGTGGACCGTCCGTGCATGCGCCAGTCAGTGCGTGCGTGCGTGCGTGCGTGCGTGCGTCCGGTTAAGAAGTTGGTAACAGTTACTCAAATCAGCGGCAGGGGTCATATGTGGTCCGTTATGCCACATTTATTCTTGTTGTTTTTGGGTTTCCATTATGTTGTAATCACTATGTGGCATGTATTAATATAATATTATGATAAACATTAATTAACATGCTTTATAATAATATAGTGTTGGTTATTTGAAATAATGAAAACAAAAAAATAATTCTTTATGAGGAGGGGGTCTAGTTATCGGGCCACAAAATGTTGAAAACTAAAGAATAAATACTGCTATCATGCATAATTCATATCTAGGGATGTATACCTTTCAGAAAAATATAGTGGCAATTTGCCCCCTCAAGTGGTAGTGGTGACCCTATTTTCAGGCCTCTGGCTCATGCACTATGTGTGTATTAAATGTTTTAAACACGACTTTTACATTACAAAAATCGATAATTATAGTACATGAACCATCAAATATATTTGTTATGTTTACCATGTTTACATGAAGTGTCTTCGCTTCAGATAAACTGCAGAAAGCACAAAACTTAGCCAAGCTATGGAGCCGATATGTAACCTAATTTCGTCTGCACACAATAGCCGACAGATTTTCAGTTTCTGAAGACGGGGAGTCGACAAAACATCACAAGTGAATCACAAGTTATATTTTTCAGCGGTCAGCAAAAATAATTATTGTTCATGTAAATTCAGCAGTTTGCCAATATAAATTAAACAGATGCAAAAAATATGCTCCGTTTGTAAGATTTGAGACTTCACGAATTAATTTTTGCATGTGCCCCTCAATTTTAGCTAAACGTCTAGTACAAATTCCGTATTTATTTTCGGAATATTGAGTTTGACCTTTCCCCACTACCCAAGTTGTATATTTGTATATTTGTCTGTCAGCAGCCAAAACACGGCACTTTGGCTATTGACAGACGTCTGTCAGCATCCAAAACCCCGGCCTTTTGGCTGCTGACAGACGTCTGTCAATAGCCACGTCCTTTTATTTTATTCATTCGTTCCAACGAAATAACAATTCGTTCCCTCAATTTAACAATTCGTTCCATCGAAATAACAATTTGTTCCCACGATATAACAATTTGTTCCCTCGAATTAACAATTCGTTCCCACGAAATGACAATTCCTTTCCTCAATTTAACAATTCGTTCCCTCGAATTAACAATTCGTTCCCACTATATAACAATTCGTTCCCATCGTTCCCGTGTTAACGAATTGTTATTTCGTTGGAACGAAGTGTTAAATTGAGGGAACGAATTGTTAATTTGTGGGAACAAACTGTTATTTCGTGGGAACGAATTGTTAACTTGAGGAACGAATTGTTAATTCGTGGGAACGAATTGTACGAATTGTTAATTAGTGGGAACGAACTGTTAAATTGAAGAAACGAATTGTTATTTCGTGGGAACGAATTAATGAAAAACGTCCTCTGCGGGGCTCCGTATTATACAGCGAAGAAACCGATCGTTTTATACAACGGCATGCATACAAACGAACGATTGTAAGTAAGTTGTAGAAATGTGCTTGATTAACTGTTCCAGACTCAGAAGTATAATATAAACATATGGATTTAAAAATGGAAACCTTTAATGTTATGGTATGGGGTCAAAAGCAAATGTCTAGAACTATTTCAATGGATAAAGGATAATGACTCTAAGTAGTGTGTGCACAGCTCTTCAGGTAAATATTTCCCCATACCCTACATGTTAATTGAAAATTGACTGCACCGGCTGTATTTCTCCATATCCTACATGTTAATTGGAAATTCCCTGTACAGGCTGTATTTCCCCATACCCTACATGTTAATTAAACATTCCCTGCACCGGCTGTATTTCCCCATACCCTACATGTTAATTAAAAAATCCCTGCACCGGCTGTATTTCCCCATACCCTACATGTTAAGGAGAGGAACTCTATAATATAGTAATATTTCGTTTTGTTACCATGGTTACGGGCTACAATCTATTATACTTTGCCCATGTAGGTATATAGCATATGTCAAAGATACATGTATGTTATTCTTTGATAGAAATATTTGGGATTCCGCCCACCGGTTTCGAACCAGCGACATTCGTATTACAAACCGGTGCGCTAACCTACTGAGCTAATGGCGACAATTACACACCAATCCCCGTAATGTAATTTATATATAGACTACATACGACATTATCACCTGGGGGCCGTTTAGCTAAACTTCGTATGACAAAAATGTTCGTAAGTGCAAAATATGATAGTCTGCAAATGTCACATTAACAATGTTTTCTTGTAAACAGTTATTGGATTTACATTTATTGAGCATAGGGTGCATATGCAGCCTATGCTCAATACATGTAAAACCATCAATTTAATTTTCCAGACGATCCTAAATTTGCACTTTTTAGTCGTACGAAGTTTAGTGAAACGAGCACCTGTTGTGCAATACCTGTTAAGGAGAGGAACTATATAAGATAGTAATATTTCGTTTCAATCCTCTTTACACTGCTTGTATACCGAAAAATTATGTACTTACTATTTAATAAAATATGTTTATACCAACATTGATAATTACGATTTTCCAAATATTAATTCATAACTTAACTAGACGGTGAACCGTGAGCATCGCACAGTTTATACAGGTAAGCATGTAAAACACTTTTCAGATTTAACCTTTACAATGCTGAATTAATTTGTGTCGTCTGCTGAATATTTTTTATTTCTCCTTTTTTCTCATCAAAAACTTGGTTTGGCAGCACTTTAGAATCATTTCCAAAGGAAATTATTCTAAAATGCTGCCAAACCATGTTTTTACTGAGAGAAAAGACAAACTATGAATTATCAGCAGACGACTATTTTCGATTCCCGCATTCTCAGGGTTAACGTTCTGTAAAAGCACTTTTCACTGTGTACTCCGCTTTTTGTCGATAAGATTTAAGTGATTGTGTACTAGGAAACACTGGATTTGACAGAGCGAAGTGAATGTACTGTCGTAGTAATTTTAGCAGACGCCCTATATACCCACTATTGTACTCTGTTATTAGCTATCAAATCCAGCGACATGTAAGCATTTACCCGAGTGGATTGTATCTGGTGTCTACTCACCTACTATGCGAGTAGATATGACCTTACCTATGTATAATGTGTACACTAACAATAGGATGTGCATCAGATTGAAAAGTTTGCTTGCTCATATATCTCGTCTTTTGTATAGTTTGCTGACATAATATATATAGCTTGCCGTTGTCATATTTGTCTGTTATGTATTGCGCCAAATTTTATTCGCTTTACTCTCATATTAGTTGTTCTATGTGTCAAACGCACTTCGGCTTGTACATACAACGATGGCGGAGATGGCAACCCAATGCTCCATATAGTATACAGTAACACGACAATATTCACATATATTATATTCGTATATCACATCACTCTTATGAAGCATTTATCATTGAAGTCAAGTGTATCTGCATGTATCTATGAAGTACGTCCTTAAAGCCCCTATACGGCTCAAGTTGCCGAATTTTGCCTCCTATTGGGTTTTCCCACACATACATCCAACAGGTTTCTATTTACACACACTTTGAAACTGTTTGCATTCATTTTGGTACAAACATGAGTTTGTAGTCGATGAAAATATCAATATTTGTTGATAAACAAACAGCAGGTGCGTGTTCAAAGTCCGATCGATTTTCCGATAAACGCTCGGGTCAACTGCTCAACTCCCTGATTCGCGGCAGATGAATTCCGATAGCCGGAGTTTATCGACTCGCTTCCGAGCCGAAGCCGTTGGGTTACGGAAATTAATTTTGCACTGAGTGGTACACAAAACAAGTTTTTGTTGTCTTCACATTGCGATTAAGATGTAAATCACAAGACTTGAGATGTATCTATTAGGCAGTATATGTTAGTTTTGTGTACTAAATCAGTTGCCAAACATGTTTTTGTGTTTGAAAAAATAGGAAAATTGTAATACTGAGCCGTTCAGGGCCTTTAATGAAATTCTGGTTCTGGACACAGATTGTAGCTGTGATGCATATTTTATAACATGCGGCCGGATGATTTTTAGTAGTTAAGTAGCGTAGTTATAGGAAAGTCGGCATATTTCCTACATACGCATATTGCTTTAGTAATTATAAGCAACAATATGCAAATTATATGCATATTTTATCCTTTTTTAAGCATTAACAGAAAATTATGCAAACTTGTTATGGAATTTATTTTCCGAAATACTGTGATTGAAATAATTATAGTTTTAACATTTTTAATTATTATGCCAAAAAAAATAGATTTGAACTCGTGAATTTCGTTTATATATGCGGACTTCTATTTAGAATGGCATGGTGTAAGTTATGCGCGTATTGTGGCGTAATTATGATGAACTTGACGTTATATGTGATGTCAGTGCGTTTTGTTGTCAACGTTCAATCCGAAATACATGTACGACGTAAATGTATAGTTTTTATACTTATTGACGTTCTTAAGCCTTACACTGTGGCGGTTATATGGGCAGTTTCATCATAAAGTTAGGGAATACAGTCATAACTTTATTAAACATGTATTGGTGAATCAGAATTTGTTTGTTTCATGTAATTCCTATTTCTCTCAGACGTGTGTTGAGCTTAGCTCAATAACCGACAAGGCAATCAATGCCAGGTTTCAATAAGACGCTTTGATATTTCTTAATCCTGCACTTGAAATGCGAACAAATCATATACTTAGAATTAACAAGGCAATCCCCGTCAGATATCGATCAGAATCTTTCATATCCAATTAAATCCGACACTTGAAAGTCTACAAATTTGACTTGGTGCTTTAACTAATCCGATAGTTTTATATTATGTAATCCAATAAACACTTTGAATAATTCACAGGCACTTGTGTAATCCATGGAATCACATTCGCGATATTCGCGGCACTCCCCACCAGATAACCGACAGTACATGGTTAGTCCCTTAGCTGCGTTTGTGGTCTCTGTTGTTGATTTTGGACTTTCCTCCTTGCACGTTCGGCGGAGTTCCTGTCTGGTTTCCGATGCGGTGGATCGCAGTGGTGTCCCCATTCACGTTCGGAGGTGTAAGCCGGACATTCTCCGGTAATCTATCCACTGCTGACACATCGTCGGATAATTCAGGGCACAGGGCATTCAAGTGGGTACAGTAAGTTTAATGGACGGCAAATATGTCTACCCGATGCTAACAATACTTTCGCGGAACGAATTCGGCCGTCGCGACTTATTCGGAGTTCTACGACCTTTTCCATTTTCCAGCAACTACGTGGTAGATCTTCTCTGATGAGTACTACATCTCCGATACATGGTTCGTTCGTTGATTGTATTCTTTTTGATGACAATTTTGTCTGGTATTTCTCTCGGAAACTTAGCAAATAGTCATCTCTCCAGACCTTCCAAAATCGATTTAGATGTCGTTGACCTTTTCGCCATATATCCAATAATCTTTCGGAATTACTTTGCGTGGGATTATAGTCACTATCGTCATCGTCTTCACAAAGCGGTATCCCTATTCTCGGATTGAGAGTTAGGAAGTGTGATGGGGTCAATATCAGGTTGGAATTAATGTCATTGTCCATAAACACTAGAGGCCGCGAGTTGACAACCGCTTCAACTTCTACTAATAGTGTTAATAATTGTTCGTTCGTGAGGCATACTTTCCCAATGGCTTTTCTCAGAGACCGTTTCACAACACCCACTAAACGTTCATAAAATCATCCCATCCAGGGAGCTAACTCCACAATAAACGTCCATTGTACTCCTTCATTTGCTACGTATGTCATTACGTCAAAATCGGTAAATATTGTTTTCCATATTGTGTCAATAGTGTCACTTGCTAGTTTAAACTGTGATGCATTGTCACTAATGACCGTCGTTGGTTTGCCATAACGAGCGATGAACCTCCTTAAGCCCAACATAAGCTGTTCACTGGACATATCTTGCATTAGTTCCAAATGAATGGCTCTAGTTAATAAACATGTAAATAGGCAAATCCACACCTTTTTCGTACCGGTCAGTGTTTTTATATACAATTGTCCAAGATAGTCCAATCCGGTTTTGGTGAACGGTGGAGATTCCGTTACACGATCCTTTGGCAAAGGTGGCATCTCGGGCATTTTGTATGATCCACCTTCATGACGCCGACAGATGTTACAGGCTTTCAGAACTGTCTTAACAGACTGGCGTCCCTGTGGTATCCAGTATTTTTGTCTGACACTACTTAGTGTCAGCGATATACCGGCGTTTAACTTTGTTCTGTTATATTTGCCTATCATGAGATTGGTAAATTGATCATGTTTTGGTAATAGTATTGGATGTTTGGCGGTGTCAATAATGTCAGCATTATCTAGCCTACCATGGCACCGTACGAGACCTTTTGAGTCCAAATGTAAACCCAATTGCGATTTCAAATGAATGGTGAGGTTTGTCACTGGTAATTGCGTTAATGACGTCAGAATAACGTATTCGTTGAATACTCAACACCCAGAGAGTCTCAGCATTTGTGATCTCCGTTGCAGTTATTGGACCGTTCATGTGACATTTTCTCTTCAATTTCCAGATAAATCTCATAGCTAGTGCTGTAACTCTTAGCATTCTGTTAACAGAGAACTCATTACTGTTCATCTCGAACGGCGGTGAGGTGTCATTTTCAACTTTAGTTTTGATACTTTGCGTTTCACTCGCCACCAGTTCAGCTTCGTTCATGAACTGAGCTTTGTTCATTTCTTTCTGAATGTTATCCAGTATTTGTATGTGCTCATCCACATCGACACCACTTATTGGCAATTCGGTTTCGGGAAGCAACAACCGTGAAGGTCCATGCCACCATGATGTCATGTCATTCAATTCGCTGGTATCAGTCCCCTGCTAGCGACATCCGCAGGATTTTCCTTCGTCGGGACGTAACAGAATGTAATATTGTCATGACGTTTGATCTCATCTATTCGATTCTGCACACATGTAGATAGTTTCTTATCACTCTTAATCCAGTGTAAGACGCACTTTGAGTCAGTCCATAAATATATTTGCGTTATCGGCAATTTGAGTTGTCCCTGTATGTACTCAACACATCTGGTTCCTATCAGAACTGCTAGTAATTCCAGCCTTTGGATCGTTACGTTATTAACTGGTGCAACAGGCGTCTTCGCAAATATCAGATCAATTTGCTTATCTTGCCATTGGACTGGTGCAAATACATTGCTGTTGCATATGCCTTCTTAGAAGCGTCGCAGAAACATAGTAGTTTGTAGGAAACATGTCCATCCAGTCCAATGTATCGCGAAAGATGAATATCTGGGATTGTTCTAAGGTTGTCATTAATGCCACTCCATAGGCTTTGATATTCGTCACTTACGGGTTCATCCCAATCAATTTTCTTAGACCACAATGTTTGAAGGAACACCTTTCACTTTAGCGTTACTGGACAAAATAGATCGAACAGATCATTTACCGATGCGATTTGAGACAACGCTTCTCTCTTCGTGACATGCTGTACCGGGTACACTTTATGCGAGGGACACAGCGATAATGTGTCTTCATTTACATTCCATCGGTGCCCTAATACTTTTATTTCTTCTCCATGCGCTTGATCATAGACAGGTATTTCACGTAATACCCCTTGACTATTTGACATCCAGTCACGTTGGTTCATAGATGCATCTTTAAACATTGTCTTCGACTCGGTGTATATCTCGGTAGCTTTCATTATAGAATCAGTTCCACTTATCATGTTATCAACATATATAATCTTTCTTATCTTTTCAGAGACTTCGGTACCAACAGTTCGGAGATGATGATCGAGTGTCGCTCCGAGTCGAAACGGACTGGAGACTATTCCGAATGGGACCCGACAGAATCTGAGTTCTTGAACGTTGTTTGGATGTACGCTGGACACATTGCAGTCCTTAAGACATAAAAACCTAGTTACATCCCGTTCGCTGGGCTGCAGGCCTAGTTGCAGAAATGCCTTTTGTATATCTGCAACCAACGCGATTTCGTTCAATCGAAATCTAAGTAACAAGCCACTTAGATCTTGCAAAAGAAAAGGTCCACGATACAGATATTCATTCAAACTGTTGTTTGTTTTCTTCGTTTTTGCCGATGCATCATACACTATTATGACCTTTGTGGTACTCTTTGTTGGGTTAATCACAGGATGATATGGAATATAGTGTTTGAGCACATTCTCAGTGTCATTTTCCACCTTCTCTATAACACCATGTTTCAGTTGTTCTTGAATTGTTGCGTTGTATTCGTTCATAAGGACTGGGTTGGTTTTCAATTTTGCTACCAGGGACTTCAAGCGTCCAAACGCTAACTCACGATTTACAGGTAGCTCCGGTAATTCATCCTTCCATGACCATGTAACGTAATACATTCCGTCATTGTACGTGATTGTCTCATCAAATTGATGTAGTGACTGGTCATCGCCGAGATCTTTAGCTGTATCTGATATACCCAAAGATTCTAAATTCCAGAAGTCTTCCAAGTCAGGTCTTTTGGGTACAGATTGATCAACACTACAGAATAAACTAGTTTCCCTTTCAATGTCATTTCCATATGTGAGTATCAACATGCTCGATTCCGTGACATCTGAAGTGTCCGATGTATTAGTACGGCCAGTCAAAATCCATCCAAACTTGGAACCTAACAAGTATAATCCAGGCTGGATTTGCACCCATTGCGCCAGGATAACGTCCAAATAATAATCGTTTGCTAACAACAATTTTACGCTTGATGTTTCCGTTTCTAACGGTAGTGTGTCTGCCAATTCAACTGAACTGAATATATATTTCCAGTTTTCAGTAGAGGTAAACCTGACCGGCTGTCTGTGAATAGTGCTGGTAATACTTGGTACGACATTAGCCGCTACATTCAACAATTCGCCATCCTTTAGTTTCATGGCTATGTTTGTCGTTGGTGTTTTAATAACCTTAGGTGTGCTTGAGCCAAATGTCACCAACGTTATTTCCTGAGATTCTCCCAGAGTCAAGTTGAGTTTCTGTGCCAACGACTAAATGATGTATGTTCTTTGGCCTCCAGAGTCCATTAACACTCTTATTCCGGCATTTTCATTGGTTTCTGGGTTCACAATTTCTGTCAATGTTGTCTGCATTAACACCATTTCTCTGGCTGAGATTACAACATTCTCCGTTGGCGGCTTCTCTCTATGTTCAGTAAATAGTTCTTCAACTAAATGTGCACTTTCTCTATTCGATTCACCAAATTTAGACGGGCATAGACTTCGATGATGGTGAGCTGTCTGTTTACAATATACACACACTTTCTTTGACCTACAATCACCCAATCACCCACTCGGTGTCCTGGTCTTAGGCAAAGAAAACAACATCCCTTGAGTTTCTGTTTTCTGACGGTTAACGTTCCATACACCTTACACTCATCACTCCAGTGGCTGCCTTCACAATAACGACACGAGTCCCCATACCGGGTCTGCAACAATCGTGGCTCTGTAGGTGCTGAAAAAATTCCTCTGCTGAGTGTCAAAGTGGATGGCCTATATAACTGATAACTTTATTCACATTCGAGTTAGTCTCTTCATTTGTATGTCGTTCCGCTCTTTCCCTAGCACATATGTAGTCATTTAACATCCTTCTTAATGTGGGTATTGTCCATTTGTTTTCGGTTCCTTTCTTCATTTCGAGCTGTACAAGGGCATCCGTAGGTAACTTAGAAGTAATTATGGAGATAAAGACGTTTTGGTTGGCATCTTACCCCATGGATTCAAGACTACGAAAGTGGTTTTCCAGTTTGGTCATGCAATTCTCGAAGGCTATGTGTTCTATTACTCGTGGGTACAAGATTAATCAGTTTAGTATAGTGAGAATCAATCACAGTTTGTTCATCTCCGTACCTTTCCTTCAGCAGTCCAACTGCCACATGGTAATTCTCATTGGACAGGCTAAGCCCGGAAATTACATATTTCGCATCTCCCGTTAATTTGCTTATCAAGTAATTGAACTTCTCAATGTTGGACACATCCCTATTTGTATGTACTGTTGATTCAAAGGCATCCCAGAATTCCGACCAATTCAGTTTATCTCCGGAGTATGAGGCAAGTTCAAGTTGAGGGAGCTTCGTTGACGTTCCTCTTTCCTGTTCCCTTTTGTGAATGAAGTTTCATCTTGCCTTTCCATCTGTTTTTGTTGAAACATCATCATTTGTTGTATTTGTTGTTGCATCTGAAGCTGCAACTGAAACATTTGTTCTAGGTTCATTGTCGTTCCTTCAGATGTTTCCTCATTAGTACGTTCACTTTGACGTTTTTTCCTACTAATTGATTCTTCTACAGAAATCAGGTCATGTATGCAATCAGATATATTGTCGCATAGTGCACCATCTTCATCGACAATGCGTTCAATATGTTCCGTGGTTTCTGCTAACTCTAGAGCCAGTATAAGTCCATCTCTGGCTGTTGCAAGTTTATCACAGAACTCCTTCAACCGATGGGTGCTTGCTTTTAGCTTCTTCAGATAATCATGGTATTCATTATCATCATCAGGTAAATTTCCTAGTATTTTTCCTGCACTGACTAACTCACGCTCTAGAATATTTCTGTATCTGGTTCTCGTTGCCTTAAGTCCAGTTAATGACATGGTGAACTATTTTGGGTGACTAGGCACACAACTGGCAACTCAGATACTGTAATATTTCCGTGTTCCTTGTATCCAGTTATGGTTTGCCCTTTTAGCAAAGCATTACGGTCATAAAGGACTTTACAGCGCAGCACACGTGTATTTTTTCTTATATTCCTGTATAAACTTTTCCCCTTAACGTAGCTCCGCCTCGCGGTGACCAAATGTGTGGCGGTTATACGGGCAGTTTCATCACAAAGATAGGGAATACAGTCATCACTTTATTAAACATGTATTCGTGAATCAGAATTTGTTTGTTTCATGTAATTCCTATTTCTCTAAGTCGTTTGTTGAGCTTAACTCAATAACCGGCAAGGCAATCCATGCCAGGTTTCAATAAGACGCTTTGATATTTCTTAATCCTGCACTTGAAATGCGAACAAATCATATACTTAGAATTAACAAGGCAATCCCCGTCAGATATCGATCAGAATCTTTCATATCCATTTAATACCCACAGGTGACTGCCTTTTAGTCAGTTCACATTCGCGATATTCGCGACATACACCGTTATCTTAATTTTTTGTCGTCTACTGTTTATTTTCTATTTTCCAGTGTTATCATCAACAACATGCTTTGACAGCACTTTTGAATAATTTACAACATGCTTTGAAAGCACTTAAAAGAATACGTACTTTGAATCAGGTGGATTCTGGAAGTTTCAGTACTTGTTGTTGTTGTTAGTACCACCAGTTCGAGTGCCCGCTATACAGATATATTCATTTAGTAATATTTATTTTACTGATAGTGACGCGCGGTGTGAAAATGTGTTTATTATGCAGAACAATTATAAAAATCATGTATATGACTTCATTACCTTAAGTTTATGTTAATCAGTTGTACACATCATTGCAGTTCATTTATTGACTAAGATGGAGAGGTACTGAGTTGCTAACCAGGATTAGTGTTTGTGAAAATGAGTGTTTGTCAAAGACTGCAGGGTCAAACACAATCATTTTAGTAGACAGTACAGCCACTGGTCTGCATAGACTATTAATGTGAGTACTTATCCTCCTCCAGCAGATCTGGGTCCGGTAATCATTAACAGTCACACGTGTTGTCATACAATGGGTGATACATTAATGGAATTACCATATAGTGGGATAATGACAGTATGTATGTCATTTTCTAAATTGAAACCAAACATTTGAAATTGTATTTGTAAGCTAAATTTATTAATTGGTATTATCAGTGTTCCCTTTTAGCATTTCTGATACGTACATCTATTGTTTTAAAGCCATCATAATAGTTATATTTGAAATGAATTTGATTATCAGTAGTCCTTTAACTTCATCCATTTCACCTTATTACCATGTATGTCTACCTTAAAATCACCAGAAATTTCATTGGCAACTTGCTGAAGGTCATAAACAGCTGAAACACATTGGAATAACTATGATATCTATGATTTTTCCGTCTTGCCACATACGACAGTATCCCAGTGACTGTTCTATTGCAGCATGTATTGGATCACACTCCATATGTGTGTGGCTAGACTCGAAGAACGTTTGTTCTAATGTATTAATATGTTTATTCACTGCATGTCTGCGACATACTGATTCCTGTATTGTTCTGTGCACAATCAGAGTACATAACAACATGTTTGTTGGCTGGTTGCAAACATTTAAAATGCGCAATCAGACAAGATCCATTTTCCCAGTTTCATCCCAAATGTAACGTGTGTTATTATATATAGCTAGGCTAACTACTACACTGCTGAATCATATTTTACGTCTGCTGTTTATAATCTAATTACTGGCTAAATATAGAAGACAACACATCATCTCTGATTTGCATCCAATATACTAGTGTTATATTCCTTTTTTTGTCGATAACGCGAATTAATTGTACCACTAATTGTCTGAGATATACGGAGTCCCGCAGAGGACATGGACATTTATTTTTTAATTTGTTACCACGAAATAACAATTCGTTCCTGCAATTTAACAATTCGTTACCTCGAATTAACAATTCGTTCCCACGATATAACAATTCGTTCCCACGAATTAACAGTTCCCACGAATTAACAATTCGTTCCCGCAATATATTGCTATATCGTGGGAACGAATTGTTAATTCGAGAGAATGAATAGTTAAATCGAGGGAACAAATTGTTAAATTGAGGGAACGAATTGTCATTTCTTGGGAACGAATTGTTAATTCGAGGGAAATAATTGTTATATTGTGGGAACGAATTGCTAATTAGAGGGAACAATTGTTATTTCGTGGGAACGAATTAATAAAAAGAATCCATGTTCCCTGCTGGGCTCCGTAGTACGCCGCTAAGACAAATCCTTTGGGTGTATAACTATAAATATGGAACATTTGTAAGTCAGGGGCCGCGTAAACAACATAATTATGTAATTCATGGCATGATAGATGAGTCCAGGGGGCCGTTTCACTAAACGTCGTACGACTAAAATGTTCGTAAGTGAAAAATTATGATGACATGCCCACGTAGTAGGTTGTAATATAGTGATACAGATACTTTTGTATATTCTGTACGTATGACATTTTCTGGCAAAATAAACATTCATTCACCATTACCACACGTATTGATTGGCATTATTATAAATTTTATTTTAGACGAAAATTTTCACACTGATATCACGGCCGATAACCGTGTTTCCTTAAAATGTTAACGGACATTACTATTTAATCTCTGTATTTATGTTTTGATGTGCAATGATCATACTTTATAATCTGTCGAAAAAAAATAATTTCAGGTGACGCATTTCATTAGTATAAATAAGTAAACAATATCATGCCTCATTTGCATATGAACATAGCCTGATACCAACGCGCGTCACTATCAGTAAAATAAATATTACTAAATGATTATATCTGTTTTCCGGGCATTTGTAATTTTTAGAACTGGTGGAATAGTGACACAATTATACACTTATTTAATTCCTATAAAGAACATTTTGTGCTTACTGAGTGGGCATGTACCTTTAATAAAACGGAAAATAAACACATTTTCTTGATGAATTTATTTAAAATGCTGGAATTATAAGGAATGAATGGCCTTTTTGTGGAATTTATCGGGGATATAAACTTGGAAAAGTCGTGGGAATACTGGACGAGGCCTTCTGGCCTTCGTCCATTATTCCCGCGACTTTTCCAAGTTTATACCCCGATAAATTCCACAAAAGGCCATTCATTCCTATAATAAATGTTCGCTTAGTAACGGACATTTTAGTCGTACGAAGTTTAGTGAAACGGGCCCCAGGAGATCATGCTATGTAGGCCTGGTATACTTTTATCAAACACATTCATAAAGACCAAATAACTGGCGACGCTATCATATTTTAACCCTTTCAACCCTAAGTAACTGGAATGGACTGTGATATGCTAATTTTCCGACCAGTCCAATCGTCACAAAATTATTTTCAGACTAGTCCATTTATGAAAAGGGGGTATGTTTTGTTCTTAACAATATGAAAATTACTTTCAAAAAGTGCAGATCCTGATGAGACGGCTCGTTACGAGCCGGCTCATCTGGATCTGCACTGTTTGCATAAACCGCTATAGCGGGCTTTCGGGTTCAAAGGGTTAAAGGTACATACCCACTCAGTAGGCACAAAATGTTCTTTATAGAAATTACATAAGTGTATAAGTGTGTCACTATTCCACCAGTTCTATAATTTACAAGTGCCCGTTATACATATGGGTCGCGCTCTGGGAATATTTGATTTTCACATTTTTACATTTTCTGATGCGGACACCTTTCAAAAACAAATTTCTGAAAAGAAAATGCAATTATGTTTAATAGTTTTTGTTTTATCTCACTTTTTGTAGCACCATGTGAATCACGCACGGAAAAAAACGTAACGTCATCGAGAAAATGACGTTGAAACGGCGACGTTTGTACAATGCAACTCAACAGCCTACAGTAGAAATGAGTGTTCATAGACTCATTGACGGTGCTTGCTGTAAACTGTATTTGCTGATAAGTTACACTAAATGTATCTACAAGTGTTAGTATGTATACTATCAAACATTCATCAGAATAAAACTATGATATGAACATGTAGTGAACAAAACAAACGCACAACTATCGATTTTAAATCTATAATTAGCCGATATGTGGCTTCGAAATTTGCCACCATCGCCATAATAGATTCATATACGTGTGTCGTCAGAAAGATACATTGTAATTATTTCAGAATTTACTTCATTTACCGTTAATTGTGACGTCATTTATTGATTGAGACAACACGTCACCAAAGACCAAAAAACTAAACGGCATTCCTGGTGTTGGAAATTGTAAATTATATGCACATCGTATCGGTGATTGAAACAAATGCATTTTTTTCTGTACAAATGAATGACCAGAATTTGGACAGGCCTATGGTTGCACATATCAATGACTTTAGCGCCCGATAGGGTCTAGAGGGTAGTCGGAAACCCTCGGGCATGTTTAAACAAAATAAAAATCGACTGTCCATTCCCCGACTCTCGGATTTAAATTTACATCTCAGAAAGCGGGAAGAACATTTTCCTGTGTAGCCAATATGACTGGCGGACGGACTAATGTACATGTACCTCGTACTAGCAGGTAGCAGGTCTATGGGAAAATGCTGCGCTGACCCACACCTCCCTCGGCTGGCCACCACCGCCACTGCCGGGAAAATGTGGAGATGTAACATGGTTGTATAAAAATACCGGCAGTATATTCTCTCGTCGGGAATAATTAATTTGAAAATGAAATATGCAATTTAGTTTTGTTGTGTTTCAGAAAAAGTACATTCAGCGCCTTTGTATACAAAGAAACAGCCATGCTAAAACAAGGGTGGATTCACGTAGGGGAAAACCCGACGCCCCCCCCCCCCCGGCTCCTAAAATATGACTAATAAATATATTTTTGCTCTAAAATGCGCCATAACGCAGCAAAATGGGGTGTACATATCAAACATATTCCGGAGGGCATACCGCCGGACCCACCTACATGTAGCAGTCTCCCCAGCTCCTCCGCTTGGTCGAAGAACAAACGGTGCTAGCTCGAAAGTATAGTAAACTATTTCAATTAAGAAGTCCCGTCACCCCCCCCCCCCCACACTTACCTGAAATAATGGATCGCCCTGAAAAAGCACCGTGGCATACGTACATGTATTTTGCATAACTGCACACTATAACACAGTCACTAAATTTGTCCCGATCACAACATTGATTTTGTTGGAATGACGCTCCACACCATGCGACTATTGTTCGAAGCGGCTCATTTGAATTTAGACGCGTTTAATGTGTACATATGCGTTTGCTTTGTATTACTTACACGCCTCCGAATAGAACGTACGGCCCTTTCATAACAAACAAAGCAAGCACGCATATGTCATTATTTAGTACAATGTAGTACAATGTAAGAAAATGAACAACAATCTGGAAAAGTCGGAATTCTTGAATGTGTAAATGTTGGAGACCTGTGCATCTGTGCAGTCTGATCAGTGTCTGCAATGATTGCAAATATAGTAGTAAAATTATTATACATTCATATAACCATATTTACAAGTGGTAATTTTAAAGAATATTTACATTGTTATCAATCGGCAATCGTACGGCTTAGTCCTGGCCCTGAGAGCCCCTATACATTTTCATTAGCATATACTTTGACAGTTGATTTGAATATGGGATACCCCCAGTGTCAAGAATCTACTAGGTGGAATTCCAAAATTCATAGCATGAGTCGGTGAGCGGCCATTTTCCAAAATGGCCGCCGTCAGGCATGTACCAATGTAGTAGATAGATGACTTTGGTGTAAATTATGTGATTTTCAAGCATGTCCGATACAGCTATGATGTTACAAACATATTAGACGTTGCCTAGTTACCGTAACTCACGATGGCCGCCATCAAAAGTCCTCAAAAATGTCAACATGTGTAAGTCTTGATATGAGCGTAGTAGATGAATGAGTTTGGTGTCCATAATGATGTTTTCATGTATACCAAATATAGCGAAAGTATAAAAAATCATTTTGGATGTTACCTAGTTGCAAAATTCAAGATGGCTGCCATAAAACAGGCAAACATGTGCTAATTTTGATAGGAATTATAAGCAATTTGTACATTTTGTGAGTGTATTATGGAGTTTTCAGGCATACGAGGCACATCAGTGGTATCAATGCACATTTTAGATGTTGTCTAGTTATCAGAATCCAAGAAGGCCGCCACAGAAATATCCGTAAAACACGAACGTATACATATTTCGATTGGAACGTAGTAGACAGATGCATTACAAAAGATACAGCAGAACAGTTAATAAAAACATCAATTAAATGGCTTAAACACCCATGCCACTGACCAAATAGTCATTACTTATTTGGACACACTGATTTTTGTTGTTTATGACAAAATCTCACGCAATTTACTCTGACCGTTTTTACATGGACAGCGCTTTGTGTAACACATTTCCGTGCATTTGCAGATGATAAGCTCCCCATGTGGTAGTGGATTGCTAAATGATTGCAGCCAAGAGGGTGCCATAATCACTCACCCAACCATAGTTCATTGGAACTGCAGTTGAATGGGGTCGTTTAGAAGGCACAGGACATTACACACAACAATAAATGCTCTATGGATATGACCATGAATCATTGCTTACAGAGGTTTTGGTGGCGATGCTCGGATATGCTGCTCTACTCGAAGCTCGTATTTGACTTTGCACCAGCCCACACATGAACCAGATATTCCTCAACCTTCTGAGCCATCGCTTCAGTTAACTGATCTGACTCTGCAAAGTCGGCTAGGAATTAATGTGATTTACACGAGAGAGACGTGTGTTTTGTGCCAATCTTGCTCAAAATATCGTCGCCAGTGAGGACATGCGCTTTTAATATGACCCTGCACAGTACTACTCCTAACGTATCGGCGAGAACATGAGTGGTAGATGACGCCTATGCTTACCGGGGACAAACTCTACCTAAAACTCCTGAAGTCCCTTCTCACGCAATTGAGACATAAACAGACGTAAGTACACTGTTATATCTGTATCATTGGAGATTAAAAGCACCCGCACACTCCAACGACCCACTTCCCAACCACAGTGCAGAACAATGCGATGATCGGCTTCTGGTACACCACACGTCAGCGCTTCGATAGGTACCACATTTTCAGATGGCAGTGGTGTTGATGCCCTGTCAGCATGTAACATGTGTGCTGGAAGAACTGCCTCGTCTGTGATGCATCCACTAAGCACGACGGTCAGCTTGGCCAGTTCGGTAATTGATGCCAACTGGCAAGCCAGCTGCTGCAACTGGATTGTATTGGTTGGTTATGTCCAGAATTTGTTCAGCTGGTGCAGTATTGGGACAGTTTGTGATTTCTATGAGGTCAACAGACCCTACTCCTCCAGCAAGACGGAGCATTTTCTCCAGATTTAATGGACGACTGCAGGTAACTATCAAATACGACGTGAAGACTGACCCTGGAACAAACTGCATGGCCTGCAGATAGGGCACCGCTAATTGCGCGATCGGATGTTCCAAAGATGTTAATTTTGGAAATTACCGAATTTTAGACATGACGTCTAAGATAATGCATACATTTCCAGTAATTGTTTTGTCATCTGTTACATACTTTTCCGGCAATCAGTGCACCCTTGTCAGGTTTGGATGGGAGTTCACCTTCAAATAGTGTTGAAGTTTGGATGATATCATGGCCATATATAGAGTTGAGTGTCATTCCCCGATCTTTGACGATCTCAATGTCAAGCGGAGCTGCTGCTATCATCAGCTGGTTTGTAGTACATTTGTGGCAGGTTTCTTTTTGATATGGCGGCAGACATATTTTGGTATTTTGTAGGAACCGCTCTTACCTGAATTATTTTACCAGTAGATCTCCATTCTCTAGCATCTGGAGCAGTGTTATGGAGCTTAATTCCCTCACTTTGGATTAAGTATGGATTGCCTTTATCTCAAACAACGCCCAGACGCCTTGCCAAATTTTCGTTGAGCTTATCAGCTTTGCAACCGGTAAGTTTATTATGCACCCTTGCTGATTCGCGGTGATTCATCGATACATCACTCATCATTTCCCGGAAAATATTTGAGACAAGTAGAATTTCGTGGAATATAAGCTGCCACTCGACTGTGATTGCAAGGTTTCTAGTTTGTCCCTCAATACCACCTGTACTCTTTGGCGATCTCTGGATCGAATGTTCCAGCTTTATATATGGTGCAACAGCATTAAAAGAATCCTCAGCCCGATCCATCACAACTAACTGACCACTCATGAAGTGCTGGAAGATCTTGGAATTGGTTGCTTATTACACCTTTGTCGATTCCAGATAGAAGGTACCGTAGCAGAGGTAATTTAGACAGTCGCTCTCCCGAAAGATCGTCAGACATTTTTCTATAGAGGCCATGTGTACAAGAGGGAAGTTTTCTTCTCCATCTGATGCTACAGCATGCATGCTTCATGACGCTAGCTATGTGCTGAAACTGTTGTAAGTACTGGCCCATCTGAGACTTTGCACAACATTCATTCATGAAACACTCAAATTGTTCATGATGTTCTGAAGATTGATGGACAAGCTCTGCTAACTTCTCGACTGACAACTTCTCACAAAAATCACGATGTACATCGACCGCACATGTCATTATAGTATCATTGATTTTGTTACCACTGTGTAGCAACCACTGCCAGATAGCCTCCCATGTCAACAAACCGTTCAGGTCTGAAACCATCATTATTCATTGGAAGGAGTGAACATAATGACTGCCTTCCAACACAGAGTTCAAATTCAGTTTACCAAATACTTCCGTCTCGATAAGAGCATCCTCAATCCTCTAATATACCGCCCAGCACACATCAGCAGGATTTCGACCCATTGAAACATTCCCATTATGCCATGAACATCGGAAGATTAATTTGGTTCAGTTATCATGATATCGGCCACAGTATGAAATACAGCCACATTACAAAATACAGGTATGAGGGACTGAGATGGGGTTGAGTTGCCGACGGAAACTTTGGAAATGTTGAAGGATCTTACGTACAGTTGCATAGTCAATCACAGGGGAGGGAATCACAGGCATAAACCCTACTCGCATTATCGGCACCGTCGCAGTATATAACAGAGCATGCGAACCAGATCATGTAGGCAGTGTACAACAAGTAGTATGAACCTTTGGTAGTCCTAACTTGATGAAGGATATAAGGAACTCACGCTGATCTGCTTCAAGGTGAGCAGACACACACTCAATATGCTTGGTTTCACTGATGATATGGGGGTGAGTGGGCTCTTCTTGACATGGTAGTTTCACAGGCAAGCACACTGCATCCAACAATCTGATTATGAATATCCATAAATACAGAATAAGTAGTAAAATGGTGCCGTATTGCATGGTCTGACATATTAACCTCAATAAATGTTTGCCATTTATGTATACAATTGTGTGTATCTTATTTTAAGCCATTTGACTGATGTTTTATTGACCGTCATGCTGACCGTCATTTTGGTAATGCATCAGTTTACTACGTTCCAATCAAAATTAGTTTACATTCACTTGTTTTACAGCCTTTTGTGGCGGGCATCTTGGATTCTGATAACTAGACAACTTCTAAAATGTATATTTATACCACTGATGTGCCTCGTATGCATGTAAACTCCATAATACACAAACAAAATGTACCAATTGCTTATGTTCCTATCAAAATTAGGACATAATTGCCTGTTTGGCGGATATTTTATGGCGGCCATCTTGAATTTTGCATCTATGTAACATCTAAATTATTGTTTGCACAATAGCTATATTTGGTATACATGAAAACATCATTATGGACCCCAAGCTCATTGATCTATTACGCTCATATCAAGAATTACACATGTTTACATGTTTTTGTCGACTTTTGATGGCGGCCATCTTTGATTACGGTAAATAGGCAACGTCAAGCTGATTTTTGACATAACAGCTGCATCGGACACGCCTATAAATCACATAATTGACACCAAAATCATCAATCTACTACATTCCTATACAAATATATATGCATTTCAGTTTTGGTACATGCCTGACGGCAGCCATTTTGGAAAATGGCCGCTCACCGACTCATGCTATGAATTTTGGAATTCCACCTAGTAGATTCTTGACACTGTGGGTATCCCATATTCAAATCAACTGTCAAAGTCAATGCTAATGAAAATTTATACGGGTCTCTATGGCAAGGCCTGGACTAGCTGATTCAAAGTGATATTTGTGAAAGTCGCTAAATATTACGTGATACAGATAGAAATCAGTAGGCTACGTCCTTGGTGGCTACAATTATGTATTACAATTATCATGATTAATGTGTCGCAGTAAATATGCATGTGACACAATGCCAACACACTAAATACTAAAACATGTTTGGCCCAGTGTCACCATGATAGGCTAATTAACGACGCGATCGTTTCCTATAGAGGTAGGAAAACAATGTTAATTAAGCTTACTCATCTGAAATGTGTTAGTTGGTGGTACACGACACCAAAAATAAAAGTCCACCCGAATCGACCGATGGGAAAATACAAAATGGCCGCCATAATGTCGGTCAATTATCATATTTTGCATATATAGGCAACCGATCCCTCTAGAAACATGTTTGATGTGTCTATTTTAATCAACTCCGGGATGTGCATCGGTTTGCTGATACCTTCGAGGTCATCAGAGGCAAAGGTTATGAGCTAAGGTCAAGTCCAAGGTCAAATTTGGGCAAAATTAGCCAACATTTGACAAACAAAATGAATATATAGGCAACCGATCACTCTATACGCACGTTTGATTCGTTTGCTCATGATTTTGATGTCGTCAATAGTCAAAGGTCCTCGTTAGGGGCAAGGTCAATGTGAAATGTCCCCAAAATGAGCCAAAATCGGTATTTTTTTGCATATCTAGGCAACCGATCGCTCTAAATCTAGGATGCGCATTCATTCGATGATACCTTTCAGATCGTTAATCATAGTGAATATTATGCAGTAAGGTGAATGCCATCATAATATTTGGACAATATAAGCCGCATTCAGGTGAATGACAATGTACTCGATACGATATGACAAAAATGGTGATTCTCTACTGTATATAGACACTGAAACATGAAACTTGATGTGCCACTTTCAAACAAAGGAAAATTAATTCTTAAACTTAGATTGTACATAATCATGGAATATAGGTGGTATTCACACTAAATGGGTACAGACATTTCTTCCCGATATAGTTACAACAACTGGCAATTGTTAATTAAACGGTGTGAGCTCGGAAAATATTCGTTTTGTTTAATATCGTGTGGTGGATTTATGGAATGCACTGCTAGTCGACGAAATTGTTGAAGCTAAAACTGTTCATCCCTACTATGCTTGACCTCAAGCACACACACACACACGTATATGCAGCCTTCATGAATGGTCTCTCACCAGTAAGAAGAAGTGATGGTATATGGTCCGGAATATTCACAGATCTTTTCATAGAGCAAGTCCTGATGGCTGGCATCCAGTCAACTGGGGGTCTAACGCACGGCCGCGGCTTCAGTGAAAGTACTCGTCTACTATTCCTGCTCTCCAGACCTGTATGTGCTGAGGTCAGCCAGTCCATCTTCGAGGTAGCGGGATTCACTTACAAATACAGGAAATGGGCATCATGACAGGTGCAGGTGTTTATTGAGCGGGGACCATTCGACACAACCTCAGAAAAGCTTGTTAGTCTCTCAACTGGGCTGATGGCATATGAGTCGCTGAATGTGGATGATGCTGAAAATTTCGGAAATGAAATTCTCGCTTCCATGGTTGGTCATTCTGTGGCGGAGTACAAGTTCTCCCAGAAGAAGCAGGTGAAGACACCGGCATCAGCTGTCTATGTCAAAAGTGCGTCCGGGGAACAATTCGAGATGGACCAGCAATGTCTATACCAGCGTCTTCTGGCCACGGGCATTGGCGATATACCCTCTTCCGGATCTGTTCCAGTATGAGTTGTGCTCTTTCCCTCATCGCTCTTCGACAATCATATGCGCATGCGGATTGGAGACAAAGCAGAGCTGATACACCATCTTGTGAAACTTGTACCATCATGCATCGTCGCAGCCACACTCGACCTGAACTTGCAGTTTGTTGTTGATGGGGGAGGATTGCTCCACAAGTTCGCCTGGCCCAATAACTCCAGCTACGCCGAGATATGTGCTATGTATATCCGCCATGTACACAGCAGCTACATACATGCGTTGGTTGTATTTGACGGCTACCACGACAGAACTACTAAGGATGAAGCCCATCGCCGTAGAACTAGCAACGATGTTGGAGCTAATGTGTCTGTTTCCCCAGAAATGCGGTTAACGATGACTAAAAGGGCTTTCCTAGCAAATTCGTCTAACAAGCAGGCCTTCATCAATCTCCTCGCCACAGATGTGATGAAATCAGGCATCGATGTCGACCATGCAGAAGCAGATGCTGACTACAAGATCTGCATATTGGCATGTCTATCTGCAACTAAACAGCCAACAGCTGTTGTCGCCGAAGATTCCGACATATTCCAACTGATAATACATCATGCCGATGCTACAGATAAGAGCGACAACCTGTACATGGTGACATCAAAACAGACGGTTTGTGTAACTACACTGAAACAGAAACTGGTCCCAGCCCTCTCAGAGTCTCTACTCTTCATGCACGCTCTCAGCGGATGTGACTCTACGTCAAGGCCGTATGGAATTGGCAAAGCGACTGTTCTAACGAAATACGCAGCGCTGAAAATTTCCACCGCCGTCTTCATGTCTCCGTCATCCACGAAAGAGGCTATTGAAAAGGCAGGAGCGGAGGCCCTGTTAATCATATATGGGAGCAAGACAGCACCAAGCCTCGACTCCGCAAGGGTGATGAAGTTCCAGCTGAAGGTGGCTATACGTGCGGGATACGTTCCTCCAGAGAAACTGCCACCAACGAACAATGCAGCTGCGTTTCATAGCTACCGGACATATCACCAGGTGCAGGCATGGCGTGGCAACGATATGTCCCCTGAGGACTGGGGTTGGAGATCATCTTCCACTTGTCTCGTGCCTGTCAGAATGACCCAGTCCGCAGCACCAGAGAAGCTCCTCAGGATTTTACGATGCAATTGCGGTGGTAAATGCGACAAGAAAACATGCTCCCGTCGCAAGAATAGACTGCAATGCACACCAGCATGTGGCCAGTGCAGCGGCATCACACGCACGATTGGACCACCAGTGCAAAGCCAGGATGAGGACCAGTATGTTGACTGGTATCCTAATAATCGTAACATCTGGCAGCATTAAAATTATTACCAGACGATTGGACATCATAAAGACAGTTTGAAATGATTGAAATGACACCTCATATGTCTATTTGTGTTGTTTATTTCCGTAATTATGTCCATTTTGGTATTTAATATTTATTTTGGCGGCCATCTTGGATTTTGGCGGCCATTGGACTTGACCTTCGCTCATAACCTTGGCCTCCGACAACCTAAACAGTATCAGCAAGCCAATGCGCATCTCGGAGTTAATTACAATTGACACAGCAAACGTGTTTCTAGAGGGATCGGTTGCCTATATATGCAAACTTTGGTCAGATGTTTGCTTTATTTTTGGCAGAATTTGAAATTGACCTTCAACTTAGCTCATAACCTTGACCTCCGAAGACCTCAAAAGTGTCAGCGAACAAATATTCATCCTTGAGTTAATTAAAATTGACATATCAAACGTGTTTCTAGAGTGATCGGTCGCGTATTATGCAACGTTTGGTCAGATTTTGGCTTATTTTGGCAAAATTTCACAGTGAACTTCACATTAGCTGATAACCTTGACCTCTGACTACCTCAAAAGTATCAGCAAACGAATGCTCTTCCGGGAGTTAATTAAATTTTACACATCAAACATGTTTCTAGAGTGAGCGGTTGCCTATGTATGCAAACTTTGGTCTGATTTTGGATTATTTTGGCCAAATCTGACCTTGACATTGACCTTAGCTCATGACATTGACCTTCAACGACCTCAAAAGTGCAAGCCAACGATTTTAAATCCTAATTTAACTGTCAACTGTTCATTTATGCTGGTTAATTCTAAAATTATGTCCATTTAAATAATTGACCCACATTTATGGCGGGCATTTTGTATTTTGGCGGCCATTTTAGATTTTCCCATGGGTGGATTCGGGTGGACTTTTATTTTTGGTGTCGTGTACCACCAACGAATACATTTCAGGTGTGAAAGCTTTGTTAACATTTTTTTCCTACCTAAATCATTCGTTACATAGCCTATGATGCGATATGTCAGGAGCGGCGTATATTTTGGCACTACCATAATTTTACATCTGTGATCATGGTGATACATGTACGCTTATTTTTCTGAAAGTTTCCAAATTGTATTTTTATGTTGATTTTTAAAACATTCGACATGCGAAACAGTAAATTAAACGAATTAAAGGTACATGCCCACTCAGTAGGCACAAACTGTTCTTTATATCATAGACATCATCTAAGACATTTTCTGGCAAAAGTAAACATTCATTCACCATTATCCCACGTATTGATTGGCATTATTATACATTTTATATCAGACCTAAATTTCCACAATGATATCAGGGGCGATCACCGTGTTTCCTTAAAATGTTAAAAGACATTTATTCTCTGTATTTATATTTTGATGTGCAATGATCATACTTGAAAATCTGTCGAAAATATTATATTTTCAGGTGACACATATAATTAGTATAAATAATTAAAAAATAACATGCCTCATTTGCATATGAAAATAGCCTGATACCACCGCGCGTCACTATCAGTAAAATAAATATGACGAACTGATTATATCTGTATAGCGAACACTCGTAAGTTTTAGAACTGGTGGAATAGTGACACAATTATACACTTATTTAATTCCTATTAAGAACAGTTTGTGACTACTGAGTGGGCATGTACCTTTAAGAACAAGTCGAGAACAAATCGGTATATTGTGTGGATGGAAACGTACGATTTGAATGGTATATCTATACGATATTGGTTGGTATGTACGGTACAAACATACCGTACGTTTATATTATTTGCATATCGTATAGAAAACATATCGTATTGGTATAGTATATGTATAGTATTGGTATAGTACGTATAGTTGACTTGCAGAAAAGCGTTACTGTACTAAAACATGGTTGGCCCAGTGTCACCATGATGCGATATGCCAGGAGCGGCGTATATTTTAACACTACCATAATTATACATCTGCTTATTTTTCTGAAAATTTCCAAATCGTATTTTTATATTGACTTTTGAAACATTCGGCAGGCGAAACAGTAAATTAAACGAATTAAGCCCTGTGCCCAATTATATTTGTTAAGTAATACTGATTCTGTGATGGTGTTATCTAAAACGTACCTGTTGTATGGTTCTTTAGTTTCAAATGTCAGGGCACAAGTCGTCCATATATTATAAAAAAATAATCGACAAAATCACTACGTGTTTCCTTGAAGGAAACCGAAAAAACAGACAACTGTCTGAACCACTATGGAAACAACTGTAAAATTCTGCTACACGTATCCAGCATTACAATATTTGTGAGCCACAAATAGTAAAGCGTACGGTTATAAATAGGACAACGTCAATTTATTGCCATAACGCAACTATTTCAAGTGTCAAAATCCGACGTGACGTTGGTAAATTTAAGCGTAACTTTGCGACGTCATTTTCAGACTTTCATGACGTTGTCATTAAGGCTGATTTTCACAGAGCGCGGCCCATATATAACCATTTCGTAATATGGTATCAGGCTACTTTCATATTCAAATGAGGCATGGTATTTGTTAATTATTTATACTAATTAAATACGTCACCTGAAAATAATAATATTTAGGACAGATTATAAAGTATGATTATTGCAATACATAAATACAGAGAATAGTAATGTCTGTTAACATTTTAAGGAAACACGGTTATCGCCCCTGATATCAGTGTGGAAATTTACGTCTGATATAAAATGCATAATAATGCCAATCAATACGTGAGGTAATGATGTATAGCGGACACTCGTAATTTTTAGAACGGGTGGATAGTGACACAATTACACACATATTTAATTCCTATAAAGAACATGTTGTGCCTACTGAGTTGGCATGTACCTTTAATATTCCAACGAACCGCGCTAATTAGTATGCAAAAAGAATATGTTTTTTCGATAATATTATATTTTATAAAAATTTAAGAATGAGCCTATTTGTTCTTTCGTGAAATTTTGTTCAATTTTGATTTCATTGCGAACAAACAATTTCCCCATGTTAACTCCCAATATACATCTACACAGAGAGAAGATGCCTATGGGGAGTAGTAGTAAGGGAGTCAAAATGATACCACCTACCGTGATATCATTTATAACCCTCTATAATACCCCCACCACCCCCGAAAAGCAAAAAATTGGTTAACGAGGAAAATTGGGTCTCCCGATAGCAAATTTATGAATTTTTGGAGAAAATAATTTTGAAAAGAGGGAGTCCCAATTATATTGGTAATTGACTTTTGAAAAAAGTCGAAATCATTCATGTAAGTACAATAGTTTATATTCCTCATTTTTCTTCTCCGATATAGCTAATTTATTTCGCAGATCAGCAACTAATTCTACCAGCTCTAGTCTACCACGTTCACCTTTAGCCACCTGACAGCGTAGTTGCTTATGTCTACAAAGAGTTTGGGCACTAACGAATTTACAAGGGCATCTAGGGCATTGAAATTGTGGGGGGACACAAGGAAACTTTCTACGTCTCGCTAGATGCCTTCGTAGATAGTCTTTACACGTAAACGTCTTACAACAAGTCTCACACTCCATTATATATGTATATAACCTATGAAATTTATCTGTTCAATTGGACGTGAAAAAAACATTATGTAAATTTTTGACGTCCAATTGAACAGATAAATTGTATAGGTTATACAAAAGTATATATACAAAAGTATAATACAGAAAATATGATAACGCCAGAAACTAGAGCAGAAATAGAAAGTTTGAGAAGAGAAGCCGAATCTCTAGGGATTACTTATAGTACACGGTTGAGAGTTAGGGGGTTGACAAAGCTGATAAATGCCACAAAGAATGAGGCGTTTATGAAGCGGTTTACCCGCGCCTATAAAAGAGGGGCATTTACAAACATCTCACTAGCGGATGAAGTTGGTAACAGAATTCAAAAAGAAAGTATTGCGGAGTTAAGGGCTAGTGTAATAAAACCTTCAAGCACCAATAATTTGTCCCAAATTAGACACACAGGTGGCCCAATACAAAATAATAAGAACAAATCTCTCGTTCGCGCGATAGTGGAAAAAGGTGAAGAAATATTGGGGGCTCACGATGAAACATTGGAAAAGTTAGAAAATGGAAGACGGGTAGTTACATTATCCTTTCGTAAAACATTAACATTAACGAGTCTGAACGCATGTCCGAGAAACTCGCTCCGTATCTAACAACCAATTTTTATTTGAGATATTCATATTCTTACTTAAGCTAGAACATATGGAGGAAATTAAAAATGGAAAACCTGTAACTATAATAATGCACAAAAATCTCGGTGGTAGCGAACCACTATCATCAATGAAAACCGTTAAAAAATGGCTGTCAGATAAGGAGCAAACACGAATAATGTCCGATAAAATAGACAGACCGAATACAAAGTGGAAGTTTGTAAGATGGGTAGAGGTTTTCGTAAAGCTAATACAGGGTAGTAGGGGAAAAGATTTGGGACTACATCCAAAGAAGCAGCAGGAGGAGAACTTCCAGAATGGCTGAAGAATAAAAAAGGTATGTATTCTTTAGATAAGTATAATGACGACCTTTGTCTGTTCAGGTTGCTTAGCTATGGCATATGACAGATAAAAGACCGACAGATGTACAGAAAATAGGCGAAATAAGAAACTTAGTAAGCAATATTTTGGTAGTAATGTGGTTTCACCAATTCCTTTTTCAGATCTGAAAAAGGTTGAAGAGTTTTTTAAAATCGGTATAGAAGTATATCAACCCACCCAATGTAACGTATGGTGGTTGAAAAAGGTACCAGCGCACTATAAGGCAATAGGTAATAAACCAATGACAATAGGACTGTTTAATAATCACGCATTTCTAATAAAAAACCTTAAAAACCTATCTAAAATTTACGCCTGCGATAATTGCAAGCAGAAATTCACGAAAGTGAGTAATATGAAGAGACACGGACCAAAATGTATGAAAGGTGAGACAAAAGTAGTATGTGATGGTAATTATTTAGAGCGCGCTTCGTCGTTCGAGAAAGCGTTCTACCAAAAAGTTCTCTAACAGTTATGGGGCGATCGATTGGATGTACTCTGTGGAAAAGCGCGAGGGAATTCACATTCACCACGAACAGTGTGGACACGGGGGTGAAAGATGGATTTTAGGAGCTCCAGTAGATGGATACTGTCCAGAAACCAATACCGTATATCAATATCACGGCTGTTACTGGCACGGGTGTGAGATTCATGCAAAACATAGAAAAGAAGAACGCGCATCCACTATGAGAAGAGATACACTTATTAGAAGAAACAAAGAATTCAACCTAGTAGTTATGTGGGAATGCGAATTTCAAAGAACTGGTAAAGACATAAAGATCGGTTGCGACACTACTCTTTATCCATATCAGATAGTATACGATTTTGAGGCATATCTCAACCCAGAATTTGAAACTCTCTGTAATAATCTAGAGTACGAAGCCGAGCACGTTCCGGTAAGCGTTAGTATAGGAGATAATTTCTCAGGAACAGTAACTCATATTTGTGATAAAGATCCCGCAAAACTTATAGAAAAATTCATAGAAGATTTGAAAGTCAGGGGAAAAGCTATAAGAGAAGAAGTGTGGTCAAGATATGGGTTTAATACAGAACATTTACGTAAAAACCAAATCGCCAAGATCGAACAGTGGATAGAGCAAGTACCGGTTATAGGTTTTAACAGCAGTAAGTACCATATAAACCTAATAAAGAAATACCTAGTAGGCGAACTGGCATCAACAACAAAGAAAGTAATGGTCGGAAAACGTGCAAACGCAACAATATTTCTATTTACTCCAGAGTTTAGATTTCTTGATGTAATACTTTATCTAGGACCCGGTGTAAGTTACGATAGTTGGATAAAAGCCTACGAATGCAAAGGACAGAAATCTTTCTTTCCTTATGAGTGGTTCGATTCTCCAGACAAACTGGATTACCCAGGACTACCGGATATAGAGAATTGTTATTCCAAACTATCTGGGAAAATGTTAATAGATGAAACAGAATTAAGTAAATGTCGTAGAATTTTCGAAGAAAATAATATGAAAACTTTCAGAGATTGGTTGAAATATTATAACGATTTAGATGTAGCACCGTTCCTAGAAGCGGGTGGGAAAAAATGTGTGAATTTTATAAACACAGAGGTGTGGATATTTTCAAAGATGCGGTAACACTACCTGGAGTAGCTATACAATATTTATTGAGAGGAACCATTAAAGAACAAAAATCTTCAAAGACGATTATACCGGAGGATGCTCTATATGCACCAAAAGAAGAAACATACGAAATGATGAAGGACGCTCTAGTTGGCGGTCCATCAATAGTATTTACACGATATGCAGAAGCTGGTGTTTCAAATATTAGAGTGGGTTCCAAACCGTGCAAGGCTGTTTTGGGGTACGACGCAAACTCCGTTTTATTTATTGATCTACGTTAAATAAAAGAGATGCCGTGTGGGAGAGAAACTATACACCATATAGATACCCCACCATAACCCTGAATTTATTAAAAAGTTTTGTAAAAGGATTTTTATCCGGAGACTGGTTTGGTTTGCGGAGGTGGATTTAGAAGTTCCACAACCAACTTAAAAGATAAGTTTTCTGAAATGTCCCCAATATTTATAAACAGAGAAGTAGAGGTTGATGAAGTTCCCACACACATGTTAAAATATTTCAAAGATACTGGGCGAACAAGAGGAGATGGAAAAAAATTTGTGGGATCTATGACAGCCACTAAAGTATTGCTGTACGCGCCTCTGTTGAAATGGTATTTAAAACACGGCCTAGAAATAACTGGAGTTCATCGTGTTATAGATTATATTAGCGGAAAACCATTCGAATGGTTCGCAAAAGAAGTTACAGCCGCAAGACGAACGGGTGATGTAGAACCAAATAAGAAACCAGTAGCCGACATAATGAAATTATTAGAAAACTCGTGTTGTGGAAAAATGATAGAGGCAACGGAGAGACATTTAAATACGACATATACACAAAACGAAACCAGTGTTGACAAAGCATTAAGATCCGCGTATTTTGATGATTTGGAAGAGATAGGAGATGCGTACGAAATATCTTCAAGAAAACCCAGGTGTGCGGTAAAGAGACCATTCCATTGTGGAATAGCGGTTTATCAACTAGCTAAATTGAGAATGTTGGAATTTTACTACGAATTTCTTGACAAATACGTAAAAAGAGAAGACTTTGAATTAATACAGATGGATACGTATAGTATGTATATAGGAGTTAGTGGAAAAACGATAGAGGAATTGATTAGACCTAACTTACTAGACGGGTTTGAAAAAGAAAAAAAGAAATGGTTGGCTTGGGATAAATGGAGCGAAAGAGAGCCCGGACTTTTCAAAATGGAATTTAGCGGAGATAGGGCGATAGCGTTATCTAGTAAGTGTTATTTTGTAGAAAAAATTAATTCTATTAATAAAAACTCTGCGAAAGGAATGTCCAAGAGAACTAACAATATAAATTGGGATAGATATAAACGAGTACTAACCGAAACTACAGAAGATGGAAAACACATTATAGATGTAGCACAAAATAGGGGTTTTAAAATGAAAGACGGTGTTATGAAAACGTACTGTCAACAAAAAATAGGACTCTCGGCATACTACGATAAAAGACGTGTGTTACCAGACGGAATACATACAGAAACTCTCTAATGATTTATTTAATAATTTTGAAAAAAATTATGAAAATTAGCAATCTAAAGACTCTGAAGATCCGGGGGTAGCTGAGTGTCAGAAGGCACCGCGAGAAGTTCTTCGCGAACAAACCCTCTAGATGGCCCATCATCCAAATAGTAGACCACGGGCTCATCGGGCTTGGTAATAGATCGATCTAGATGATATACATTGAGAGACCACACGGGATCAGTCGCGCGGCGGCTGCCACCTTCGAGCTCTCCCGGTTGATAGAGGTACCGGACGTCAATATCCGATAGAAGCCGTTGCTCCTCTAAACCAACGGGTCGCCCGCACGAGAAGGCAGAGGGCTCGCTCGTCACCCTTTTAAACTTGATAGCATCTACGGGCTTCTTACCTATCAATCTGGTCACCTCTCCGTTCAGTGCGGAGACCACGGCGGGCAGCTGACCACCCACTCGGTCGATCGTGAATGAGGGTCCTACAAGTTCTTTAGCGTATTGGTGTCCGAACAGTCTTCTCAGACCTAGGGTTCGATGGAAGCGTTCCCACGATCCCCTGGAGTCCCCGGTGGATTGGTTGGGGGGAACGCGGCCGCGTCTGATAGAAACTTCGTGCTTAGACAATAGATGAGAGACCGCGCCCATGAACTCGCGGCCGGGATCGACCTGGAGAAGATTCGGCCATTTGTGAGGACTCCTCTTATATATTCGGGAGAGAGCCTCGGCCACCTCCTTAGACTCTTTAGTGGCCAACGGCTCAGCCCCCTTATAACGACTCGCTACGTCAACGACTCTCAGCGCGTACTTGTACGTCTTACGACCGACGCGATCGTGAGGGAGAAACAGGAGATCCGCTTGGTGAACTTGGTTCGGTACGGGCACGTCGAATTTCGGGCGCGGAATATTGTGAGGCGCGGGTAAATAGATCTGCCAGATGGCCTGCTTCTTGAGCCATTCCTTGACAGCGTTTTCTGAAACCTTGGTCGCCGCCGCGAGGTTCTTGATGGCAGCGAGTCCCTTCCAGTAGCCGCGGGGGCTATAGTACACGTTCGCTACTTGCGCGTTAGGCGAACCGATAGTTTGGTATTAAGTTTGCGCGTGTTCATCGTATGCGATGTATTCTAATATATCTGACAATCCCAAATCCAACATGCCCTCTCCAGATCGTCCGGTAACTGCGTCGATAATAATAAACCTTTGTTGGAAGTACAATCGCGATTGGGGGTTAAGTTCTGAAGGAAATTGATTTGGGAAAATCTAATCCCCCAGGATTGGTGGAGGAATCTAACATCCGCTTTGCGAAAAGGGTGGCCGCTTTTTCGTCCTCCCGCCACGTCTCGAGAGAATCTCGGGCCAGACGAATCATACCCTTTGCACCAGCTATGCGGTGTTTAAGGGCAGTGTAGCCTACATCAATCATAGCAAAATAAATAGTTCGTCAACTGACATCGTTCTATATATATATATATAAAAAAATTTATTATTAAAATAATAATTAAAATCTCTCGATTGAATATAGTAGCCGACGAGCCCCACCACACCCATTCCCACGACGATGAACGCGATCTCGCGGTATTTTTGGGGCTCTGACGGTACATAGAAATCTGAAAGTTGGGGCTGGCGATCCAGCGGCGCGAGACTTTTCTGTGGATATGCCAGCGCGTACTCACGGTTGGCTTCTTCAACGTTCTGAAAAGTTTTTGCGGCGTGATTTTCGCGGCGAAGCTCTTCATTGACCCAGTCAAGATGGGCGGTTTGTTTTACCGACCACGCTTCCTTTGCGCTATTGAATTGTTCTACAGCTAAATCGTGACGCGTACTCTCCTCATCCGCGTAGTTTAGAGAATAGAAAGTTGCTGCCGGTGAACGCAAATGCGTTTAAGAGCGCACCACCTATCATCATTGCGATTGAAGCCATTTATTTCCATATATTAACTGGTAGAATTCCAGCTTTAACTAGATAATCTCGGGTCCAAACTGCGGCCGCTACATCTAAGGTCGCGAGCCCTACGTCTCTCACAGTAAAGTCCAATTTGGGAGCGGATCCTCCTAGGGCCATCTTTGATAGTCGAGCATACCCGATACTGAAACCCGATATCACCACGGCGTGATAAAGCGCATTCACTAACATTTTACCGTCTTGTTCAGCCATTATTGCATATAAAAGGGTCGCGATCAATGTTTAAATGGGGCGCATCCAATCGCGATTGGTGTTTCGTAACTTTCTTCTGAACACTGGCAGGTTGTTTTTTCGATAATATGGGGTATTTCCACACGCACAGGGCACCAACAACTGCCAGACCACCACCAACAACCCAACTCCAATTACACGAATTTGGGTTCAATCGGATTCGCCCAACTCCAACGGCGGTTGGTATTGGGTGTTGAGTGTGCTTCCAATTCGTGAATTGGGGTTTGTACTCAACTCTGTCTTCAGATGTTTTGCTGTCTCCGTCCCCGATTGCAACCCCAATCTCGATTGGAGTTTAGCCTCTCGAAGCTCGGTGAGTATTTTATATCTTGTTTAACTTTTCGGGTGGCAGCCGCCGCCCGCCCAGCTGCCTGTCTTTTGGATTTTTTATATGCGGTATGTCATCCAGTGGCGGAGTTGGGTTCGATTGGGTTGGAGCAATCGGGTTCAACTCCGTCACTCTCGCGGGTGTGTCTTGTGTCAATCATTTCAGGGCTTATAGTTCGTGGGCATATATGTCCCAATTGACAGTGTTTACCCGTGGTCAACGCGGTTGTCAGCGGAGCTAAGTACATTCCAAACTTGTGATAAATTGAGCAGCAGGCTGTTCTAAGAGTGTGACCCTATGGGGTCAGGGTTTCTCTAGATCGTCAATCAATCCCGCGGTGTTTGGTATAGGGAGAAGTATACTAAAAACGGCGGTTGCGTACAAATGAATAGCCGCCGATCCGAGAGTTTTTGTCATCTCCGCTCCCAATTTGGATTCGTATCGCGCATACATTTTATCGATCTCCGCATCTGACATCTTATCCACCTGAAAAACTGAGAGACGCCTACCGAGATAATGCTCCGATTGTCCCCCAGCAACCAGCGCAGCTAGCCGCTCTCGTCGCGCCGCATTTTCATTTTCATTCGGAGTCGTTGCACTCAACCCAATACCAACCGCCGTTGGAGTTTATTCCGATTGCTCTGTCGGATCATTATCTATGTTGGCAGTCGGAGTTGAGGTTTCTTCTATTAGCTGATCGAGAAGTTCGTCGCAGTTCATTTTTCTTAAAATTAATTTAACTATTCTAACAAGTCTCATCACTTTAACATATTATCAAGCGCACCACCCGATACTTATGATCACCATTATGCTCGCAACAAAGCTCGCAGCGGAGCACCAAATTGTTAACATTGTTAACCATTGTTCAGCATTTGTTCAACATTTGTTAACATTTGTTCAAGCATTTGTTCAGCATTGTTCAGCATTGTCCAGCAATTGCTAAGCATTGTTCAGCATTGTTCAGCATTTGTTCAGTACTTGCTAATTAATTATAAAATTAATTGATAACTTCGTAAGCAGTTGGTTGATCAGTCTTTAGCAAAAGCTTGGCGTGCTTAGTTTCCGAAAGCATCTGTCGAACCTCCAGGCGCTCCTCGCGCGTTGGGATAACGTCATTCTCTCGAAGACAGTCATCGAATGAGTCTCGGTCCTTGCAGTGAAAGAGGGCGACCCATTTCGTTTGCTCGCGCAGATCCTTGAGGACGGCGTTGTACTTTTGAGTGGATATCCATACGCTTTGCCTAGCATGGCGGCCAGAAAATGCGAGCTCGGAGAGCATGTCCTTCTTTTTGGTCATCGCCGCCTTGGCCGAGCAATCGTCAATCACGTATAGGGTGGGCTCACCCTGGAATCTTTGGTATAAACCTAGCAACCAATCGTGAAGCCTATCACCGGGGTCAATAACGTATACCTCAGGGTCGGTCCATATCCACGTTCGCCGCTGATAAGTATCGTTGTGCCGCACAGTGGGACACAGGATCACAATGTGACGAAAGGCATCGCGGTAGGACTCCTCGAGCAAGTCGAGGATGAAAACCGTTTTTCCACATCCTGTCTGCCCACATATTATGGCAGAGTGGGCATCTCCAATCGTGAATTGGTATTGATTGCTAATTATCTTAATTAATTCTTTAGAATTATCAAATTTATTAATTAATAAATCGTTAGAATGATTGCTAATTTTCTTAATTTTTTCAAAATTATAAATTAATAAATCGTTAGATGATTTTTTTATTAAATCAATAGAGTGCTGAGACGTATCGGCCATCTTCGATGTTGAGTTGTGCGTCTGTAATTATATATAAGTACACGTTCAATGGCCCGGCTCCGTCCGCCTCTTTGGTTATCTGGATCGTCACACCCTCGCTAGCGTTCTCAACTTGGCGTCCGCTGCCGTGTATTTGGTCGTCGTCGCTGGCTCGCATGTCTAGCCATAACGCGTATTTGGTATTCAGGAACTCCGCGAGGGAGACGGCCGAGAGATGCAGGTCTTTTGCAACCGCTGCAACCTCCGTAGAGCGCTTAGAGCCGGCAGCAAACTGCTTTCTTCACTTCGTCCCACTGCTGTGCGCGCGAAGACCCGCGCTGTAGAGTTGATTGGGAACTCCCTCGATCGTCACCTCTACCTTCGTGATTTTGGGGTTATAGAATTTGTCGGTTTTTCTAGCACCGAACGCGAACCGAGCATCCTCGAACAACATCATTATACCTTTCATCGAGCGGGCGGGTACGTTGACGTTAATATTCCACAATGTGTCGCCTTTGTCTTTCGTCATCTTGCGATGGCGAAGAACTCGGTCGTAAAGTATGGCAACGCGCCCGGCGTACTGGGTTCTGATCAATCGTGCGAGTTCGGGCATCGTGACCATGTCGTACTCCAGCGAAACAGTATCGATCGTATACGTCGATAACATGTCGCTGGTTATGAGAACTCGGCCGTAGTCGTTGAACGTTAGTTCGTATTCGAGGCGGCCAGCCAAAGCGCTCTGATAGTAGGGCATGTGACTCTCCAGCAACTCAAAGTCGAGCGGGATGTAGAAGCCGTTGCCGTAAGCGCCCGCGACCGCATTGTCACTCGCGTTGTTATCTACCTTGTTACCAGCCCAATTCTAAGTTTGTTTATGGTTATTCTTATTTTTGCTGGTGTCAATACCCTGATAGACAGCGTTTTCGCGCTCTTGCGCCGTCTTGCATAGGTCCTGATAACAATGGTAGACGTCGCTGTCGTCGATCGACATCACCTCATTACCAGAAATCTTTATCATGGTCTTCTTGACGATGGCGCGACCAAGGTTCTGAACGACGGTTCGGTCCTCGTCCGTCGACGTCAGCGAAATAGTGAAAGCGAGGCGAACAGTACCCGGCACAATGACGTCGTTAGCTCCGAGGTTGGGGGAAGCGGACCAAGAGCTGCTGGTTCTGGTCGATCGTCGATGGGTTGTTCGTAATAACGACACTCTGTCTCACGCCTTTTGCCCCGAGGGGCTCACGCAGTCTGCGGTATGGATTGAGTTTGCGACCGTATTGACTCGAAGACATAATTTAGTGAAACTATATTAAACCCTTATGGTTTTGTCTTTAATACATAATTAATTTTAAGAAATTAATATGGCTGATTACGATAATGATATGTATGAAATCGGCAGAGACGATTACGTCGATGCGATGAGGATGATTATGACATAGATGATTATAATGACGAAACACCCTTGATACAACCTCCAGTTCCAATCCAATCGGGGGAATTAGGTGGCGCTACTACTAGTCAAAGTCGGGAATTACTTGATGGAGCTGTAGACGACTACTACAACGGTTTGGCAGAAAAAGGTGTGGTCCCATCTGTCGGTCGCGCCTACTCCAAGTTCGAATTGGATCTGAACGGTAGAATGCGACTAAAAGCATCAAATGTCCCGATCGTCAACACGATGACCGGTAAACCCCTAGCGATGAGCACCATTGCCGGATACCGGGGCGGTGGTGAAATCATAAAGAGCGAACTAGGATTTCCAGATTGGACGCGTAGTAAAACAATTATGCCTACCCGCGCTGTAGAGGCCCTACAGTCTACCGACGAAACGATGGCGAAAACGGCCGCCGATATAGAAACTGTTGAGCTCAGCGAACTCCCTCGAGTAGCCACCGACGCTATTAACACGATGGAGACCACGTTCGGCGAAAACGAAATACTCGACGATGACCCATCGTTACCTCTTCGCGAACTCCCGGGACTCGATAAGGTTATGCAAACGGTCCGGGGCGAACTGGTCCGTAACCTCGCCAAACTCTCGTCGCTGGATGAACATATCGCGCTAGAAGAAAGAAAACTGGAGGAAGCCGGTGGCGATAGAGAATCTACTGAGCGGATCACCGAACGCCTGCGTTCTTTGCGGGATCAAAGAGAAGCTCGCTTGGAGGCAGCATCTACTAACCGTGAGACACTCCGCACCCAAATAAGTCGGATCCGCGAAACAATCTCGAGGGTCCTGAACGAGGAGACGCCACTCGGTGAGCGTCTTCGCACTCTGTTCAGAGAACAGGGCATCACGATAGCAAGCATCCTCGTTGCTATCAGCATGACTATATCGACCATAGTTCTAGCTTTCACTGGTGGTGCCGCACCAGCACCCGCACCAGCACCAGCACCCGCACCAGCACCCGCGCCATGAGGCGGAGCCAAGGAGTGGGTAAAAAAACAACTAAAAGCCCTCGCCAGTCTCCTGGCTAAATTAGCCGAAAAGGCGGCTGCCGCACTACCTGGACTGATCGGAAGTATAGTTTCTTACTTGCTATCTATATTATCAAAAACGGCCGGATGGCTAGCCAAAAATACTTGGGCTTTAATCGTGGCAATCGCCGGTCTCCTACTATTCTTCGCCAGAGAGTTCCTAAAACCAAAGCGCAAATAATCCGATCGCCACGAGGGCGACGACGAGCGCTAATTTCTCCTCCTCGTGTGTTGTGCTTCCAATTTCAACATTGTTGATGATTGGTGTTTCAACACATTGTTGATGGAACTCGATGGTGCATCCAATTTACGAAGAATTGTACTGGGTTCGATTGTGTTGAGGGAGGTGTATCCATTTTGTGTTTTGGGGGTTTTATGAAATCTTTTTCAAATTTATTTGAATTTACAACTCCGCTCCCGATCATTTTGGGGGTGCGCTTGATGATATCCGTGTTCACGTTACCGTTGTGACCGATTTTTTGATTGGCGGTGGCGATTACGATCTGATTATTGTAACCATCAACCGGGTCGTCTCGTAGTATCATATTTCTCGGCGCCATATAAAGACCTATTCCAAATACATAGTCCACTGGGGTGCTGGCAGTCTGCAAAACGTCTTGATAATTCTGGATCGCCTTCTCCAGGTCCACCTTAGCTGAGATGGTGTCCTCTACAAGTGCCAAGAATTGTTTTTGTGCATCAAACGCTGTTCCTGTACCCAGTATAGAACTGCGAGTTTGCTTCTGTGCGCCGAGGATGGCCCAGACGTACGTGCGAATAGATTCGTTGACGCGAGTAACCCCGGCCTGCGTGAACCCATGACCCTTATCTAACATAAATGTGGTCCACGCGTTCTGAACCTCAGCAGCCTGCTGTATGTAATCGACGTGAGCCAGTTTCGGAGGTAACATTTTACAAGAAAACACGCCACAGTGCCGACCTCCAGACACTTCTGGCCCGAAAGTCATAGTCGCGGGGTCAAAATTCCCGGCGTTCCGACTGACGATGTGGTCACCGGAGTAATCGTGTCTAAAATCAGTCTGCGTCCAATTCCCGGACTGGCCCCGAATGAGAACGTCCCCGAGGCCGGTGGTGGTAGGAAATGCTTTCTGCCTCCAGTCCGCGTCTTTTGAAACGTTAAATTCGTTACACAATCTTTCAAACGCCATACGGTCGTATGCGTTGGAAATGGGATCCCAGGCGTCGTCTTGAGGTAGAGAAATACCTAGTTCTTTGAGAATCCTCCTAATAGTATAATACGTGTGAAAGTTGTAGACACTTCGGAGCATGACATTCTTGGATGTCAGATGGTCTTTATGTGAAACTCCACACCCGGATGTTGCGCACCATACAGCACAATTTAGCTGGTTCTGCCAAAACTGCATCGGTGTGGCTTTCCACCCGTTTACCGACTCCATCGTAGTAATCTTGGGCAGCCTATATTTCTCAAACGTGTTAGGGAAATTGGTGGCAAAGCCACTGTCCGGTCTAACCGTTACGGTTGGGTGTACAAGGTTAACAACGTCTTTTTGCGTGTATTTACCTCCGACCGCGTACTTTGCATTAGAGTTAAAGCTAAATGCTTTTGTATCCATTGAAAGATATTATTATGTTTGCTACTATCACTAATGTTCAAAAAGGGAGTTGTGTAACTTCAAAAATTAATAGACAACTGCTGCGGACAACGCGGGTAGGCCTTATATCAATAACGTTCACGGTCGGGTGGAAAAAACGTTGAAACGCTCGAGTTTTTCACATCAGAAGTCGAGGGTGTAAGCCCTGTGGCTTTCGGAAACTACCTCATAACTGAACCAGTGACTCAGGATTTCGTAGAACTCCAGATGCTATAGTACCTCAGGGTCTTTGGAGTTTCGGAGATCTCCAAGCTTTTGTCGCGGAGAAGATTCCTGGTGTAGTCACTCTCGCAATCTCGAAAGCCACGGGGCTCACGACATTGACCGTTGATAGGCGTTTAAGGATCTCACCGGGGTTGGGCTCACTGTTAGGATTTAAAATAACATACCCTTACAACGATGACGGAGTGTTTGATCCTGGCGAGCACGTCGGCACGACCCCGGTGAACTTCGCCGTCACGAAAACTCTCGGGGTGCACCTGGATCGGGTGAACACATCGTACAACACGGTAGACGGCACTCCCAGCATATTACTGAAAACCGTGCCCGCCAGCGACTGTTTCTATGGTGAGACCCTGACCTTAGACTTCCCAACACCCCGAGATGAAAGTTTTGGAATCGGGACACATCCACGAGTTGAAGATTTCTATTCTCGATGATAAAGGGAGAGAGTTGAAGAACGATTACCCGATTTCGGTCGTCCTAGAAATTTCAAATTAATTAATTTTCAGAAAATTATTTAGAATTAAACGCATGTTCGTAATATATATTATCAACATTATTGAAAATGAGTATATACGGACCAGGCAGTTCTTCCGATTGGGTGACAAATTCAAAGAATTTGGAACCGACAGAAGGGGGATTCATCCCGACAGAGGGCGACTTTTTAACTACCCAAAAAACAAAAGCCTTGATCAATAGAACTATATCGAGGGCCACGGATGAGATTCACAAGAGTCTACTGTCACATCTTAGAGAATATGCCCTGGCTGTGAATACACAAAGTCGTGAAGAAACGCATACGGAACTAAACGAACTAGGTGAACAAATAACAAAATTTCGAAAAGAGGCCCGGTTGGGGCTTGATAAAGTCCGAGAAGACCACCAGGCAGACCTTAAGGAGGCTTATGATGCGTTGCGCTTAGAGGACTCTCTCACCAGAGAAGCGACACTTACTGAATTAGACGGTAAAATAATCGATTTTCGAAAGGAAACCCGAACGAATATTGAGAAAGATCAGGCGGCTTATAAGGTGTTGCGCTCAGAGGACTCTCTCATCAGAGAAACTGAACTAAACGAACTAGGTAAAAAAATAACCAAATTTCGAAAAGAGAGCAGGTCGGATATTGATAAAGTCCGGGCCGACCGCCAGGCGGCCCTTACGTTGCGCTTAGAGGACTCTCTCATCAGAGATGCGGCATTTATCGAACTAGGTAAAAAAATAACCAAATTTACAAAAAGAGGCCACGTCGGGTATTGAGAAAGTACGAGAAGACCACCAGGCGGACCTTACGAAGGCTTATGAGGTGTTGCGCTCAGAGGACTCTCTCATCAGAGAAGCGGCACTTACTGAACTACATAAAAAAATAACCAAATTTCGAAAAGAGACCCGGTCGGGTATTGATAAAGTCCGAGAAGACCACCAGTCGAACCTTGCGGAGGCCATTGCGGAGGCTTATGATGCGTTGCGATTAGAGGGCTCTCTCAGCAAAGAGCGACACTTACCGAACTAGACGAAAAAATAGCCGAATTTCGGGGGTTGAGGGGGTCCGAGAAGACAACAAGGAGGCCATTGCGGAGGCTTATGGGGCGTTACGCTCAGAGGACTCTCTCAACAGAGAAGCGGCACTTACTGACATATACGAAAAAATAACCGAATTTCGAAAGGAGGCCCGGTTGGGTATTCATAAAGTCCGAGCAGACCGCCAGGCGGACCTTGCGAAGGCTTATGAGGTGTTGCGCTCAGAGGATCTCTCATTCTGAGAAGCGCGGTTGTGAACTAGACGGAAATAAACCGAATTTCAAAAAGAGGCCCGGTCGGGTGTTGAGGAAAGCCTGGGAAGGCCACCAGGCGACCATTACGGAGGATAATGATGCGTGCGCTTAGAGGACTCTCTCATCAGAGAAGCGGCGGTTGCTGAACTAGACGGAAAAATAACCGAATTTCAAAAAGAGGCCCGGTCGGGTGTTGAGAAAGCCCTAGAAGGCCACCAGGCGACCATTACGGAGGCTTATGATGCGTTGCGCTTAGAGGACTCTCTCAGCAGAGAAGCGGCACTTACCGAACTAGACGGAAAGATAACCGAAGTTTCCGATAAACTGAAACATGATCGTATAGCCGCGACCAAAGCTCTTGAGGAGGCCTCTTATAAGATTCGTACTGAGGCATATAACGCAAACAGGGCGCTTGCCGGAATAGTGAAAACAATGAAAACGCCAAAACGTGTCATAACAGTTTGGGCTGAGAAGCGGGGCCCATTGATTGAGGGGCACTATGAATATTCGTTCGGTGCCAAAGCGAGTAATAAATATGGGGGATACACTATGACAGCCGCGGGTGAAGTTATCCAAATGGCGGTCTGCTCGGTTAATGCTAATGGTAAACCTGTGGGCGCGGTCGCGTAAAAATATTGTAGTAGATGGGGAAGAACGGGGGGTTGGGAGTCACTAAAATCTCTGGAGATAGTTCGACGATTGTTTTCGTTCGCCGGTAATGATCGAATTAGACTTTCCCAAAGTAGTGTTATTAACTTTGTTACGAAAATCGGTGACTCAGAGAGTTCTTCTTACACTATTGTCTCGTTGTTAATTGAACTTATTTTATAAATACTAATATATTGAAACAAATTTGTAAAATTTAAATATGAACGAATCAACGCTTCCAATTGTCAATACCACTCCATCAACACTGTGTACAATTAACGAAAGAAGTTCAGATTTTATGTTGAATAATATCGTCGCTATGCAGGATATTTTAGTTAGAGAATATACAAATAGAAAAAGAACGCTAAAAAAATATAGGCGCGCGGTGAACATGGCTGAAGTATCTAGCACGGCTCTGGCGAGTGTTTCTGTGTTGTGTGGGGCGGGGACAGCTGCAACTATATCCACCATTATAACGGTTCCGTAGCGGGGATTTTTATGTGCGGTGTCGCCGTTTCTGGGTTGTTGTGTATGGTAATTAGGGCGTCGGGTGGAAAACTCGAGAAAAAATGTAGAAAACATGATAGAATATCCGTTCTCGCCAGGTCTAAGAAAAATAGCATCGACGTTATGGTGTCCAAAGCGTTGGCCGATAAGAAAATATCAAATTTAGAGTTTGAATCCGTGGTGGAAGAATGCGGAGATATGAAAAATTAAAAAATGATATAAGAATGAAGGCACGCGCCACCATGCCCAAGATTGAGTGTACCTGATTGGGATAAATTTAGGGAAAAACTTGGAGATAAAGTCGGAAGAAATGTTACAGCACCATTGTGATTTTTTAAAAATAATTAATTTTCTCTATTATTGGTGCAGTAAACAAATTTACATACCTATGCAACATGTGTTTTTCACTGAGAATTACGCCGTAATCGCATAACAAATTCAGTCTAGGATTACACTGTACACACCGTCTGTGTAATTGATACACGCGGCTCTGTTTACCTCGGCTATCAATTTACGCATGGTTCATAACCCGTGTAATTGAAACATTGTCGTAAATCGATAATTGTACAACACTAGGTAGTGTTTATCATAACAGCCTTCGTGGTCGTGTGGTTAAGGCGATAATCTATAGAGACGAGGGTCGTGGGTTCGCGCCGCGGTTGGAGCTAAACATTTTTATTTATTTATTTCTATCCCTACAAATGTGGTCGCTATGGTAAACAACTGCATGACAACGGCGTTCGGAGTCCGACCGCCGTTGTCCTGGTAAACAACTGCATGACAACGGCGTTCGGACTCCGACCGCTCGAGGTTGATGAAAAATAATTTCAGATAGCCCGTTTACATACCTTCGATAAGAAAAATACACTCGGCTATAAATTAATTAGTATTTTTTTTTTTTCAATAATAATTTTTCAATATCTTTATAAGCGATATCGTAAAAATGTACATCGTAAACGAATCGTTGGGTTTTAATAGTTTTATAATAATACGCCTTAGTTTCATATCCGATACGCATTATCTGTCTTAATGTTCGTATTTGCCTCTTGTATAGTTGACATAATTGCCGGTATAATATTGGAAATGTAACGTTTTTATCGGAGCGTAATAAATTACGCTGGTATTTCATATATTCGATATCGCCTAGTGTTCTCATTTTATAGAATTTATATACAGGATTATAACCCCCGTATTCTTCGTAAACTTCTTCAACACAGTCATTAAAAATTTGCAATTCAAATTGTATTGAATTATCCATTTTCTCTTTTATATTGGTACTCGATTTTTTCTGTTCAATTGGACGTGAAAAAAACATGATGTATTTATGACACCAATATATACTTTCAAAAGTCAATTACCAATATAATTGGGACTCCCTCTTTTCAAAATTATTTTCTCCAAAAATTCATAAATTTGCTGTCGGGAGACCCACTTTTCCTCGTTAACCAATTTTTTGATTTTCGGGGGTGGTGGGGGTATTATAGAGGTTTATAAATGATATCACGGTAGGTGGTATCATTTTGACTCCCTTACTACTACTTGGGGATTTAAATTGGGGATTTATTTCTAATTCCAAAAAACAGTGGACCGATTTTTAAAATTTAGGGGCCAATTTTCTTCTCTTTTTTTTTCGTTTTTCGACTCCTCCTCCAGGTTATCCACCTCTTTTTCCGCCATGTTAAGTCGCATAGAGAAATATTTTATTTTTCGCAATAAAATCAATATTTGGCGAAATTTTACGAAATATAAAGTAGGTTCATTCTTAATGTTTGATAAAATTTAATATCGAAAAAATTGTTTTGCTTTTTTTATATAGCCGTACAATTTGGGCAGGTTTTGTGAAACAGACAGCAATGTTGAACATGATATTAATCAGTGCTTGCGTGTATCTGAAATTCACAATCTATTTCCTAATCTTGCGTAGCAATTCATAGCCATTTAATATATTGTATAGAACATTCTCCGACAAGTAATTAAACTCCTTTTCTTAAATACTAGTAAATATTTCGTAATTGTGAACTATGGTTACGTGACCCATCATGATAACGGAGAATGAGTTCTTAATATGACTGCTAATCCCATTATTAGATCGGTGGTCGCAGTAAGAACACCCACTATAGATTAATGATAGCCCATCGTAATTATTATCTGAATAAATTAACTGATATTACGTCCAGTGTGGCTCCTGACCAGAATACATGGATGCACGTAGGCTGATCTGGCGCCTCATTGGCTGTATATGTTACTATACACTTCTTCCATCATACGTCTCATAGTACTCATATCCGCTACCAACTACTTGAATGTATTAATGTATGTACTTCTCTTGATTTATATGTGATATATATGTGTCAGTGCATCTTAAAGGTACATGCCCACTCAGTAGGCACAACATGTTCTCTATAGGAATTAAATAAGTGTATAATTGTGTCACTATTCCACCAGTTCTAAAAATTACAAGTGCCCGCTATACAGATATAATAATTTAGTAATATTTATTTTACTGATAGTGACGCTCAGTGGTATAAGGCTATCTTCATATGCAAATGAGGTATGATATTTTTCAGTTATTTATACTAATTAAATGCGTCACCTGAAAAAGTAATATTATTGACAGATTATAAAGTATGATCATTGCACATCAAAAAATAAATACAGATAATAAATAGTAATGTCCGTTAACATTTTAAGGAAACACAGTTATCGCCCCTGATACCAATGTGGACATTTTACGTCTAATATAAAATGTATAATAATGCCAATCAATACGTAGGTAACGGTGAATGAATGTTTATTTTGCTAGAAAATGTATCAGATGATGTCTCCGATATAAAGAACATTTTGTGCCTACTGCGTGGGCATGTACCTTTAAGCCTCTGTAGGCTGGCTGTAGTATTGCTATACCATGTAACCGGTTGCACTTTAAAAATAAAGTAGCTATCTATCCATACGGATCCTGTCTCAACCAGGATATCCCGTGTATCAGTTAAGCTGCCGATGAGTCATATGATATAAGAGACACGTCATGTGCTTTTGTAGAAACCGAATTGATACCCCGCAATCAGTTATCATGCGTGTTTGATAAAACTGTCAAAGCTGTTATCAATACATTGTTAATAAATTAAATACACATGCAGCAATTGGTTATTTTACTGCGTCAATGTGTTTATCTGACATGTAAATGTATATCTTGTAAATTTCAAAGCTTCATTTCGTTATGTTGAATGTTGAACAACAACAAGAGAAAATATGGCTTCCATGGGGAAATGATTTCCCTGTTCTATTGTGTTGGGTAATTTACTAGTTCTAGATCAAAGATTATTTGTTGAAAGGTATAACATATACAGTTTACTAAAGTTTGACATGCAACATGCCACATGCAACATGTTTGGGTATGCACTTCGGTTGCTCACATTTTTTGAATGTGTCAAGTTGTAGCCGTAGATAACATATCGGAGGCGAATTATTGTAGTTAAGGTAGTATCTCACTGGGCTGCGATAGCTCGCGACTAGTTGGAGACACACAATTGCGAGAAAATATGCGAATTAGCGACAATTTTCACTTGGAATCACACTGAATTGGTGTCGCACAGGAGTTCGCATATATGTCGCGCGAATGTCGCGCGACACTGACGCGACATACGCGCAACCAAATAGCGAATTGTTTTGCACTTGCGACTGTCGCGCGAGTGTCGCGTGACATTCGCGCGACAGTTATGCGTGACAATTTTAGAAATCGCAATTTTTTATCAATTTATTCGCTATTCTGTCGTGCTCCCATGGGTCCCAGGGCAGTTCGCGCCTGTCTAGTGCCCGGAATGTCCGATTCTCATGTTTGTCTCGCACTTTCGGACTCACGGAACATAAATTGAGAAGGGTTTGAGACGGGTTCGAGACACCAGCGACGACTCTGTGTCTATTTTGAGAGAAACTTTGTCGCACGAATTAATTGAACATGTTCAAAATTCCAGCGACACGAGAGCGAGGCCCTGCGACTCACGCGGGGAAATTGAGAAACCCTGCGAACGTTTCGAGACATTTTGAAAACTCCCTCGCCAATGCCGTTCGCAATTTGTCGCCAACAGTCGCAGCTCAGTGAGATTCTAGCTTTAGTGCTTTTGTACCAAAGAAATTATGCAATGTTTCATAAATACTATTTACAGAAACTGTGATATTTTCTGTAAATGACGTTGGAACTTGACGAAATAATCACATCAAATGCTGAATTCAACTTTCGACGTCATTTATGGAAAATATCGTAAATATTCTTCAGGACATATCGCGAATGGTCTTACTTACACATTCACATGGGCTTGTCTAATCTTTCATTGTGAATGATAATGAACCCCGTCATAATTCACATCAGAAACATTCAGATCATATCAAACTTTCGCTGCCACCTTACCTGGACAATATCCATAGTGACCACATGGTCAATTTGAGCTGACCAATACGTTATGGTCAGTCGGCAATTTCCGTGATATCGGCTTTTTCCGTAATCTCTCGGAAATCTACAGGTGTCACGTGATGTATGCAATTTTATCGATATGTAAATCGATAATCCATGTACACTACATGTAGTGTGGCGAGTCCACCATTGACCACTGTGATATTCGAATTAACGTGTCAGGTTAACATGTATCTCACTTCCCGAACATGTTTATTTTATTGAAAATGACATTTATGACCACGTGAAAATGATTTCCAAAGTTAAATATGTTTTCCGTAAATGACATCGCAAATATTGTATACCAAATGTGGAATTAAATATTCTTCCTTTGTACAATTAAGTTCAAGGAAGTTTAGTTTGCAGTAAATAATTCGCGCTGATTCTTAATTCCCTGCAAATGAAAACAACACATTTATATTGATGGACAATTTTATAATTTGTGACACTTTCACCAATACTAATTTCCATAACCGGTGGTAAATAATACAAATATTGTTTTATTACACACACCGTTTACTTCCTTTTTAAGCTCGATTGTATATCTACTGCTAATGCGTTCATTTCAAATCTGATTTGAGATGATATTCATGTGTTAAGTCTTTTTGTAATAAGATGCCTGTGTATATAGACACTCGTTTGTGGTTTATTTCAATGTATTTTAACACACTTTTAGACAGGTGAATACAACATATAACTAGAGCAGCTTGAGCTGCATCAACGGTTTGAGCCTCAAACATTGATTTCATGTGTAACTAAGCTTTAGCCCAAGGTGTAAACTATCGGTTGCAAAAAGAATTTCTGAAGTTTTAGAATGAACAGTCCAACATTATTGTGTTCGCATCATCACACCGATGTGGGGCCGGTTAGCTTAGAGGTAGAGCGATGGACTCGGAGCGAGGGATACCGGGTTCGATCCTCAGCCAAAGTTTTAGCTAAAGGACTGAAATATCGACTACAGCAAAAACAATTGAAATCGAATAATAAATAACGAAGCTGACGTCACATCTGTTTGCTCTATTTTGAAAACTTGAAAAAATACGTTCATCTTTGACATCGAATAGAGCCGTAAGTAGTCAAGATATATCTCTGAAAATTATCATCTTTCATGCGGCTGACACTCCCCTATCACCCTGGCAAGAAATTTTGTTGCTGACAGTACTGTACAAATTGGAAAACGTTTGTAAAGACCACCCGTTATCAGCCGAAATTCGGCAAAATCGTTGAAAAGTATATACATTTTTCAACTTCAAATGCATATAGCTCTTTTACTTGAGCAGATAGCCGAAAACTGTCAGCGAATCTGAGATAGAGAATTTTGTCAGCTTTCCGATGCAAAAATAATTCTTGAAATCGGTTTGGAAAATAAGGAAGTTATAGGAAGTATGACGTCACTTCCGTTTTCGTGGAAAGTAGCATGAAAAGATATCTGAAAATCTCTGAGTCTCTGCTCACACTTGATCCGAATCGGCATGCAAAATTTGAAGTCGATCCGACCAGCGGTTTGGTGTAGATGGAGGGAGCCCGTAAGTCAGCGGATGATTATTTTTCGATAGTTATCGCCCTTAAATTGCAGTTTACGCCATTTGTAAATACACCTAATAAAATTAAATATGTGCAATATTCCGCCAGTGAAGTTTTCGTTTGTTTTTCACCATAGGCCTGGCACAAAGCGGGAAAGTTTTAGCTAAAGGACTGAAATATCGACCGCAGCAAGAAATTTTGAAATCTATTGATAAATAACGAAGCTGACGTTCATCTTTGACATCCAATAGAACCGGAAGTAGTCAAGATAGAGCTCTGAAAATTATCATCTTTTATGCGCCTGACACTCCCCTATCACACTGGCAAGAAATTATGTTGCTGACATTACTGTACAAATTGGAAAACATTTGTAAAGACCACCCGTTATCAGCCGAAATTCGGCAAAAAATCGGCAAAATCGTTGAAAAGTATGTACATTTTTGAAATCGGTTGGAAAATAAGGAAGTTATAGAAAGTATGACGTCACTTCCGGTTTCGTGGAAAGTGGCATTAAGAAATTTCTGAAAATCTCCGAGTCTCTGCTCACACTTGATCCGAATCGGCATGCAAAATTTGAAGTCGATCCGACCAGCGGTACTCATAAAGACTCGCGGTGGTATCAAGCTAGTTCCATATGCAAATGAGGCAGTATTTTTAAATTATTTATGTCAACTAAATGCTGAATAAATAATGTTATCGACATATCATAAAGTATGATATTGCACATCAAAAAATAAATAAATGGAATAAATAGTTGCTTCCGTTCTCATTTTAAGGAAACCCGGTTATCGCCCCTGATATCAAACTGGCATTTCGCGTTTGATATAAAAAGTATAATAATGTCAATTAGTACGTCTGGTAATGGTAAATCAATGTTCATTTTGCCAGAAAAGTGTCAGATTGAAAGAATAAAGAAAAACATGTCTCCCTATATTATAACCTGGCATGTAGCACTCTAGGTTTAAGGTTAGACAAATTGAGTATGCAAAAGTAGTCTGGCATACAAAATAGACCGGGTGTTTTAAGTTCACAGACACAGTTTGCTTGCAAATCTTGATTCATTACTATCACGTGATGTAAACAGAGTTTCCGTGGCCAAAGAATGTAAACAATAGTGGGAAACATGACGAGGTTGGTCCCACAACATCCATACGAATAGTGAAAGTAGGAAAGACTGGCTGGGATTCGGTTAAATTATACATTAAAACTATTTGGTGTCTTTTAACCTTTACATGGCGCAACAGAAAATGCGGCATCAATCTACATCAACACCGTTAGGGACATGGAACCAATTTAGAGAGCAACGCATTGGAGGACAGGTACCAGCATATTAAATCATTTTAGGGAGAACTATTTTAAATTTTAGCAGCGCACCTGGCGTCATACGGGTTGTTCCCAAATTACTGTTGCAATTATTGTTGTCAAGCGGCGTGGCTTAGCGAGGTAACAAAACGCATGGAAAAACAGCGATTCAATAATCAATAATCGAACTCCGGATGTCACTAAGAATGAATCATCAAGCCGCTTAGAATGTAATCAACACAAACGCATTGAAACAGTGCGAATGAATAAAGCATCAAGACAATTGCATATGCAATTTATACTACTGCCAAGAAGATTTCAAATGTCATAACAACGAATGACGAATAAAATAACATGAAAAGTCATGCAGAGCATGATGTTATTAGCCGATCAAATCAGGGTTCAATATATGTCCACATTTTAGTAGTTACCGAATCTCAGGGAAAAGTGAGAGAAGTGTTGATTTCACCTGAATAGTGACTACATAACCACATTCGAACAAAAACAAAATTTGACCATTTGGCAGCCATCTTGAATGACATAATGACTCCATTTTGAAAAAATTATATGACAGCGATCGGCTGATCGATACATTCGATTTGATATATTACATGACCACATTTGAACAAAATCAAAAAATGACATTTTGTTGGCCATCTTGAATGACATAATGACTTCGGGAAATTTTTGGTCAATATGACATTTTGTTACTATGAAAATGGTATTTGTATGATGAATTGAACGATTTTTATTTGATCATGATATCTGCAATATGCATTAAGATGTTATAGTTTATACAACACCATTATGCATGTCATTTGAGCAAAAGAGACGTTATTTAAAAGCGACGTCAAGCGACGTACAATGACGTTACAGTATCTACCGTTACATATAGAGTATACGCCAACATTTACAACAGTTTACAAGTTGACATAATCGAACTAGAAGCATGTTTGGCATTGAATAATGACTGTAAAGACAGATGAGATTGAGTCTGTTGGTAACACATGAATGGGGAAAACGAAAAAGTCAAACCGGCAAGTTCATGTATCAGCAAGTATGAACGTGCGCGGGTATGCGAATTAGGTATGCTGATTTTTTCCCAACATATGTTACCTTGAAATATAATCCCACTGTTATTGTACCTAGTTCTTGTTTTTCCGATTGTCACTAACGGTCCATGATATTAATGTCCCCAACATCTGTTGCCTTGAAATATCATCCCATCGTATCTATTTCTGTCGGTAATCGAGAAAGGATTTCCTAGTGACTGAAGGTGGACATCGTATGTTCTGATCAGACGGCGCGTATGCAAAGATGAGACTGATCTAGCTATACTAGTCGTAACATCCATGGCTTTGGGGTTGTTTTTTTTTAAAATCGGTAAAGTTTGCGCTAAATTTTAGTTGCATACACCTGTAAATGGTGGTCGATAACAGTTAATGCCCGATTAGATATATTTGGGAATGTATCTTACACTGAACTAAAGTTCAAATACAATTTAAACGAATTTATAGCGCTCACATTGGTACAAATGCATTACAATAATAAAAACACCGAGGTCCGTTGTTCGTTACATAACTTTAACACCACTGAACAAACCTAACATGGCGGTCTGACAAACGTCGATAATTGGAAATCTCGGCTGAAATTACGTCAGTTAAATTCACGACGTCATATCTTGTGACGTCGTCAGACTCCCGAAGACAGGTTTTCTCGCGACGCGGCTCATATGACAGCGATCGGCTCATCGATACTTTCGATTGGACATATTACATGACCACATTTGAACAAAATAAAAATTTGACCTTTTGGCGGCCATCTTGAATGACTTCATTTTGAGACTAGATGGCCGCGGCCTGCATGGCGCGCCATGGGGCTAGGCATGGACACTGAAAAAAGAGATATAGTAGACGGAAAAACTTTAACCAAAACACTTTAACCGGACACACGTACGTACGGACGTATGCCAAAGTGCCGACTATATCGCCCGTTCCACAAGCGGGCGCGGCACAAACTTTAACCAAACATTTCAAAGTAATTAGACCTTCACATTGGGCACAGGGGCCGCACGGGAGGTGGGTAGAATGAAAATATAGATGATGATAAACAGCTATGTGAAGATTGAAGGTAATGGGCAAAGCAGGTGCATAGATATAGTACATGAAAAAACTTTAACCAAAAACTTAAAAGTAATTAGACCTTGACATTGGGCACAGGGGCCGCACGGGAGAGGGTAGAATGAAAATATGGATGATCTTGGGTTCGTCGTTCGAAGGATTTAACCTTTCCACGACGGCCATCTTGGATTCAGGTCGACTTTCTTTTAACAACTTTGAAAATTCTTCACATAAGGACCTTGCCGGTAAAGTTTGGTGTCCATTGAATTACTTCATTTTGAGACTAGATGGCCGCGACCTGCATGTCGTGCCTTTGAGCTAGGCATGGACACTAAAAAAAGAAATATAGTAGACAGAAAATCTTTAACCAAAAAACTTTAACCGGACACACGTACGTACGGACGGATTTACGTCAAAGTGCCGACTATATCGCGCTTTCCGCAAGCAGGCGCGACACAAACTTTAACGAAAAATTTAAAAGTAATTATACCTTGACATTGGGCACAGGGGCTGCACGGGAGGGGGGTTGAATGAAAATATAGATGATGATAAACAGCCATGTGAAGGTAATGGGCAAAGCAGGTGCATAGATATAGTACATGAACAAACTGCAACCAAAAACTTAAAAGTAATTAGACCTTGACATTGGGCACAGGGGCCGCACGGGAGGGGGGTAGAATGAAAATATGGATGATCTTGGATTCATCGTTCGAAGGATTTAACCTTTCCACGGCGGCCATCTTGGATTCAGGTCGACTTTCTTTTAACAACTTTGAAAAGGCTTCACCTAAGGACCATGTCGGTAAAGTTTGGTGTCCATTGACCAAGCGGTTCGGTAGAACATGATTGCAAATGTTGCTGGACGACGGACGGACACAAAGCGGTAATAAAAATAGCTCACATGAGCTTTGCTGAGCTCAGGTGAGCTGAACACATCAAAGTATATACAAACAAAAAAATAAGCTGGCAATTTTTTTAGGGGCGGGTGGGGATGAGAATCCATAAATTAATTTGTTATTGCCTAACCTTAGTTGACCTTATTCAACCTATTGTGACTTGTAACTTAAGTTATTTAGAGCCGGGTAGACTGGGTAGAACGAGTACTCTGCTCTGCATGGGGTGGGGTGGGGTGGGGTGGGATCGCAGCATCGGTGCTGAATTTACAACAACATATTCCGTAGTGAAATTACGACATCCTGATCTGGCGTTTCAATGTGCCCATTGTTCTTCAAACTCCGAGAAACCCTACTTCATAATAGTAATTTCTCAATGATCATGTGACATTTACACCAGGATCGAGCGAGCGGTTATTATTTTATACCACTAAAATATGTAAAGTTTGAGCAACAGTTCACCAATGCTCGCGCATAGCTATTGTTGTAATGTTCATATTTGTAATGCATCAGTCAATGTGAATCTCCCCTGGGTACCCCGGGGCTTTAACCTTTCATGATTCCCCGGGGCCGGTGCTTTAACGGCAGCAAAAAGTAAAATCTCCACTATTCCCTGGCTGTGTGTGTGGGGGGAGGGGATTTACATTAACTGATGCATACGTAAAATAATGAGCGATTTATAAAGTTTAACCATAAATAAGCAACAAAGGAACGACAATTACAATAATTTGAATTACACTTCTACATACTGCAACGACATTTGCAACGACAATGTACACAATGGAGACAAGACTATTATTTTGTACATTCAGAAACAAAAATCTGGAATATTTTGATATGCAACAGAGACCTGTGGCGAAAAGTAAATATTAAGCGAGCATTGTCAATGCGCGAGCATTGTCAGTGTCACATCCACTCTACTTAATGACGGCCATTTTATTTTGCCTTCTTTAGTTCCTAGTTTAATAAAAACTTTCCCCAAAACATCTTGCATCTAAGAAGGGCCGTAATGGCTCCACTTTTCTCTCGGTACAGTATAAATATACTGCAGGAACAATCCCCACTCGTATGTTGTTAATTAACAGTTTGTAGCGTATATTCTGGGCGGTATTTATACTCAAATGTACTTTGCAAAACATATTACCTATATCTGGTTGTCTATCTTCTCGCAAATGAAGCTGGCGCGCATATCAATATCACGTGATCGGCAACTGTTCGATTGATTGGTCAGCTGTGTGAGTCCGGTCCAATCAAATCACGAATAAAAAAAAAATATCACGCTTTGTAACGAATAAAAGGCAAGCCTCCTAACTTTAGTTTACCGAACTCTTGTTAAAACGTTTATTTATAGCCAAATTACCGAACTCTTGTAGTTAAAACGTTTATTTATAGCCAAATTGTGTTATTTCGCTATATTTAAAGTTTTAAACAGAGATAATGGCCAAAATGAAAAATTATCCGGTTGATGTAGTTTGGAAGTGATACAACAAATTTCGCGTTTGTAGATTACCGAATATAGGAGAAAAGGGTGGTTACAAACTTTTTCACAAACCAATGGATAACCAATATATAGCCGATCTATAAATAGATCAAAAATAGGACAACCCCATAAATGCGAACGGTAGCTCTTGCAATTACTCCCGTACCGTCGGGAGTAGATTGCAAGAGTTACCTTCGCAACTAGACCCTCCCCCCCCCCCCCCCCCCCCCCCCCCCCCCCCCGTTCTCCAAATGCTGGATCCGCCCCTGGTCTGTTATGTGTTATTTGTGGACTATTGCAGTAATAAAATATTGGTATTATGTCGAAATATTAACAATAAAGACAAACAGGTCGTGTTAACACGGCACTTTACGAGCCGGTTCATCCGGGTATACTAGTGTTTTCAAATATTGATTTTCTAGTCCGAATCGTTGAAACGGTTAAAGGTACATGCCCACTCAGTAGGCACAACATGTTCTTTATATCAGAGACATCACCTTAGACATTTTCTGGCATACTAAACATTCATTCACCATTACCCCACGCATTGATTGACATTATTATACATGTTATATCAGACATAAATTTCCACACTGATATCAGGGGCGATAACCGTGTTTAATTAAAATGTTAACGGACATTACTATTTATTCTCTGTATTATTTTTGGATGTGCAATGATCATACTTTATTATTTGTCGAAAATATTTTTTTTTCAGGTAACGCTTTCAATTTGTATAAATAATTAAAAAAGACCATGCCTCATTTGCATATGAAAAATAACCTGATACCACCGCCAGTCACTATCATTAAAACAAATACATGTATTACTAAATAATTATATCTGTAAAGCGGCCACTTGTAATTTTTAGAAATGGTGGAATAGAGACACAATTACACTTATTTAATTCCTATAAAGAACATTATGTGCCTACTGAGTGGGCATGTACCTTGGTCCAATATTACTATGGTCCAATATTGATTTTATTTCGAAAATAAATTTCCTCATGTTAAATCCAAAGGGATTTGGACGACTATGACGATTTATTACGGGGGTAATATTTCTTATTCGAGAAATAATGGAACGATTTTCAAACTTTAACTTTTGTTTTCTTAGTTAGATCATTTCCAAGCTATCTAAACAACACTGACAGTCAATTTCCTATTTTTTTCGTTTTTCGCCTCCTCCTCTGCAGATGCTTCAGCTTCTTTTCCCATAGAGAAATCAGTTTTCGTAACAAAATCAATATTTGACAAAATTTCACGAAATAAAAAGAATGTTCATTCTCAAATTTTGTTCACATTTACTATTATCGAAAAAAAAGGTTTTTGCATTGTTTAGATAGCCGTAACATTTGGACAGGTTTCATGCAACAGACAGTAGTTACAGATGGAGATGTGCTGCTGTGTACGGGTTAAACATGACAACAAAGAGATTTCGCTGGAAAATAAAGTTGTTACAAAGAGGGATCTTAGCTAGTTATCTCCCTTTGAAATTACTTATAGAAATCCGGTCTTGATTGTATATTTGATGGCATTGTTGTTTGTAAAAAAAAGCAAATGTCGCATGATTTTCACTTGGAATCACACTGAATTGGTACTTACGACACATTCGAGTATGTCGCACGAATGTCGCACGAACTCGGCGAAATTTGGGCCAAAATTCGCCGGGAGTTCGCATACATGTCACGACGCTCGCGCGACATTCGCGCAACACAATTGCG
>CM055268.1:79233329-79316214 GCA_029237695.1 Conchocele bisecta
CAACACAATTGCGAATATTTTGCACTTGCGGCTGTCGCACGACAGTTATGTTTGACAATTGAGAAATCGCAATTTATTCTCAATTTATTCTCAATTTTGTCGCGCTCCCAGGGGTCCCAGGGGTCCCAGGGGTCCCAGGGAAGTTCGCGCCTGTCTCGCGTCCGGAATGTCCGATTCTCAGTTTTGTCTCCAATCAATCACAATTTAGTTTCATAGGTTGCCAACCCCTCACATTAACTTGTCTCACATTTCTCGCACTTTTTGACTTACGGAAACTAAATTGAAAAGGGGTTTGAGACGGGTTCGAGCCTTGGCAAGATTAACGCAGACTATTGTGATTCTCTACAGGATTCTCTACGACATTTACAAATGTGAATACATTGAAAGCGAGTCCACCGAAACAAGATGGAAACAAAGGCATACAAACGAATTTAAACGAACATACAATAAACTCAGAGAATATAATTGAAAAGGGTATAACCAAATAAGGGGAAAGACGGGACGACCCAGACAAAATGTCAATATAGACAAGATGGTTCACCGATTTGATTCCAATCGGTGTACCGTTTTATCAATATTTACATTTTGTCTGGGTCGTCCCGTTTCCCCTTATTTTGTATACCCTTTTCCATTATAATCTCTCAGTGTATACTGTGTTAATCTTGCCATGGCTATCAACCTTTCTGAACATATATTGGCAATCACTACTCGCAATCCAGCAGCACAGCTTAGGCTCAGCCAATGAAGCTGCTGGTTTAAAGATCAATATTCAAGTACTTCGAAATTTTGTTTTTACAAATACAGTGCAACCTCTCTACAACAGCCATCCATGGGAAGACGCAACACTGGCTGTTGTAGACAGGTGGCTGTTGTACATGTAGGGAGTTTAGTGCTGAATTAAATTATGTTGTCCGCTGTTTATTTATTTTCGTTGATAATTCGCATCAAAAACATGTTTTGTCAACATTTTAGAATCATTTCCAACGGAAATGATTCTAAAATGCTGTCAAAACATGTTTTTATTGAGAAAGAATGCAAAGCAACAGCAGATGACAATTTTCGTGCACAGCAGTCTAACGGTTAAATATAGAGGAAATCATCCATTTTGGATATAAAACAGCGGCTGTTACAGAGAGGGTGTTGTTGTAGAGAGGTGGCCGTTCGGGGAGGTTCGACTGTATCGGCAACAACAGCGGAGGCGGTAGTGTAGCAAAACATATAATTCGAATTCACTATAGGAATGAATGGCCTTTTTGTGGAATTTATCGGGGTATAAACTTGGAAAAGTCGCGGGAATACTGGACGAAGGCCGGAAGGCCTCGTCCAGTATTCCCGCGACTTTTCCAAGTTTATATCCCCGATAAATTCCACAAAAAGGCCATTCATTCCTTATAATTCCAGTATTTGAAATAAATTCATTAAGAAAATGTGTTTATTTTCCGTTTTCTTAAGAATTATTTTAACTGCGCCTCACGGTTACGGAAAGTAGTTCGGCGTGGGAGTTTACTGGGATATAAATTTTGGACAGAGACTTGCTACGGGCCAATCAAATGTTAGGGAATTGTGTAAATATTTTTGTGCTGGAATTATATGGCAGAAACCTCGCACCATAAATGAACAATGGTGCAATAAAAGTAAAACAAATACAAAACAAAACACACACACGAAAACAACTAAAACTGACTCAATCAATGCGATTGTTTGCCTAAGAAGAAGATGTGCATTATCTCATGAAAACTACTTACACACGTTACGATATTTTCCGTAAATTACGTCGAAAGTTGAATTATTCAGAGCATATTCTGTTCTATATTGCACTTTCTCGGAATAATTCGTCAACTTTTGACCTCATTTACGGAAAATATGTGAACCTATTTCATAAGATATAGCACATTTATCATCATGACAAGTTGTAACCCCTTTCAACACTACATACCCCTGTAGCCGATTTCATTAAAATTGCAAAGTATACTTATCTAGCAAAGTATACTTTGAGAGAGTAATCATTTATTTTTCCCGAAATTCATTATTTCATATAGAACTAACGACTGCATATATTTGATGATTAACATTAAAAGTATGCAGAATTATTACACTGAATTTATTACATTATCACAGCCATTTTGGCTGTGATAATGTAATACATTCAGTATAATGAAAATAATAAATTTATCCTAAAATTGAAAATTTGTCCCTCAAAGTATACTTTGCTACATAAGTATACTTTGCAATGTTGGTGAAATAGGCTACTGGGCCACTAATATAAAGCCATCGTAAGCCATGATTTTATTGCGAAAAATGATTATCCTATAGCGGAATTTAACATGGGGGAAAAGGAGGAGCTGGGGCAGGAGTCAAAAAACGCAAATTGACTGCGAAACCTGGTTAGATAGCTTTAAAATGATGATAACTAAGAAAACAAAAGTTAGATTTTGACAATCGGTCAACAAATAAAAAATAAATAAAAAAATACATATTTTAACCCCCCTGTTAAATTCCCATAGGACAATCGGTTTTTCTGAATAAAATCAATATTTGATGGAATTTCATCAAACAAATTTGGGAAGGTGAATTTTTTTGTTATTGATGAAAAAGTATTTACATTTAAATATTTATTAGATTTAATGTGTTTAATAGCCAACAATTCGTCGGCAGAAACTCGTGGAACAGACTAGTTTTTATTTACAATTACGGTACGGTAACCGATTCTTCGCCAAAGCGACAGAATTATGAGAGTAAAGCCGCCTATACAATAAAGGGCAACGTGTAGAACATTTGCTGCGGTATATTTCACAACAATATTTCATTCCATTAGAAAGATATTAAAGGAAATCTACTGTAAACACATCTAAAAATCACGACGTCACTGCGTTCGCAAACACGTGCCTATCTCCTATATTTACGGAAGCGTCCTGGTGCCAATGCTATAATATTTTATATCCTAATTAGGAGATACTACCTCCTAATTAGGAGATAGTAAGTCCTAATCAGGAGATACTGAGTCATAATTAGGAGATGCTAAGTAACTCCTAATTAGAAGATAATACGTCCTAATTAGGAGATAATAACTCCATATTATGAGATATTTAGTAACATCTCTTAATTAGGAGACATTACTTCCTAATTAGGACTTATTATCTCATAATTAGGACTTATTATCTCCCAATTATCTCATAATTAGGACTTAGTATCTCCTAATTGGAAGTTAATATCTCCTAAAGAAGATAACAATAGAATAGCATTGGCACCAGGACGCTTCCATATATTATATACACTGACCCGAAATAAATACACATGACGGTGTTTTGATACACACGTAACCGTGTGTTTGCCTTTACACGCGGTATAATGGCAATGCTGATGTGTTGAATGATACAATTGGTATTCGGTCCGGTGTGGAGATTACCAACATATCTACACACCTATAATTTGGCCGCGCCATACGAAAACCGGGCTTAATGACAACGTCATGAAAAGCGGTAAACGACGTCGGAAAAACGACGTTTGCAGCGTCGCTGTAAAAGTTCACATTTTACCCTCCCATTTACGTTGACTGGTGTCAGTTAACATTAAGTGTGAACAGAAAACGGAAAATGATAACTTACTGAAACTTTCACTAATATGAGACGCGATGCCTTGCACCTTAGTACACATACTATGACGTCATGACTTGATGTCACGTACTTGTGACGTCACTGAACGTGAATACATGTTTGACGTTATGGCCATGGTGTCGTGACAAAATATTATAGCAAGGATACTTGCACGAGTTGCTCGCAGCATCAATGACTTAGAAATGCTTAAGGCGCTGTGCATTGTCGCCTAACTGTCGTTCTTTGACATTGTCACTCTTTTTCGTTGGTTATCCTCATGAATTCAAAATGGTGAATGCATAATTTAACTGGCTACATATCAGCGAAGTCTTCGCATACACTGCACCTTGAATCCTAAATAATCTTAAATATGAACAACCTTGTGTATGCCAACGATATTACCATCTACATGTATTATCTTGGTAAATTGAGACACTTTTGAACAATTCTATCCAGTACTTAGCGAATGATATGCCATTTAATGTCACTCATTATATCATAAACGGAGGTAGACACGCATCTATATAATGACATATATATCCAGGGTTTGTATTGATTTTGGCAAAACAAATGCATCAAAACCTCTCTAATAGATTCATAATTAGTGATTTCAATGCAGCTCCTTCATTGTTTGTGTATAAGCAATACATAATGCATAAAACACACAGTGAGGTCGGTGGAGTTTTCGAAAAGTCTTGAAATTAATTGGAAATTTGATGGTCATAAACTTGCTTTTCGCACGATTTGTATTATCAAATCATCAGCTTATCACTTGACTGCATACTAATGCATGTCTGAATCAGGCGATGGTAATGCGATCCTCAAGAAAGTCACACGGCGACAATTATAAGGTATCACGCTATCAAATCTGCCCGACGTCGTGTTTTGTTACAAAGTTAATGTTATAAGCGGCCTACTTCCTACTTTAAAATATGTAGTCGCATATGAAATGTTAAATAATGTCGCTATTATTCCCAAAGATTATTTCAGACAGCAGTAAACAACAGGGAAACGCAAACACTCTGCCTTATTTGAAAATTATTCATACGTAATTACGTTACTTGGGCCGCAATCCAAAACATGACGTTACATTAATAGCAACTGCAATAAACATTATTTTCATACTTTGTCGTGGCCTAATGGGAAACACTTGGAAAGGCTACGAGATATCCTAATTTGGTTGACATGCGATAAAAGATGACAAATCTATAGGACTTGTCCGGGTATTTTATCAACACCCCTTGTATACGTCGTTGATAAAAACATCGTAATTTTCATGGATCTAAAACGTCATATTAGTTTTTACCACGCGTCATAAAAAATACTTCTAATATGAAAATTATTGGGATACATTGATAATTTTGGCGGCATATGGCTTTTAAAAGATGTACAATTCAGAATACGCGAACAAGTAAAAACTGAAAATTTTGTCATTAAGCCCTGTTTTCGCATGGCGCGGCTCAATTATACTTGGCCATTAAACTGTCAAACTAAACAAAAACAGGTATGAGACAATGTAGCTGCTATGTACAATGTATTTATTATACATTTGTATAACAGCTCAGTGCTACATGTCTAATGTAATGTATTATACGAGGACAACATGCTTTATTTGTACATCAGTAAACTCGGATTATAGTACGATATATTCGGAATTAAATTGTTTCGTATGCTGTTTTTATTCTATTTTCCATATTGCTCATGAAATCATGATTTAGCGGCATTTCAGAATCATTTCCATTGGATCCATTGGAAATGATTCGAAAGAGCCGTCAAACAAGGTTTATTGAAACAAGAGGGTCATGATGGTCCTATATCGCTCACCTGTGCAATGTCACAAAAATCAAGCAAATACTGGTATGTAAAGTTGTCACTACATATACATCAATGACACCATGACAGGCACAACATGTCAATACGACAAGCTTGAGAAATCACCAGGGTAGGAGTTGTGTACATACATATCTTACACAACTTTGAGAGGTTTGGAGACCACAACAGGATGCTTCCAGCCTACGTTTTATTACAATCCTTATATTTTATGTATTATATAACCATATTCCGTAAACAATTTGACCCCTATTTGACACACCGGGCCATGCCCATTTTTTACCCAGAGGTCATCATTTTAACAGCTTTGAAAAAGCATTGTACATCGATCATTCCTGTCAAGTTTCATTGAAATCGGTCTGGTGGTTCGTGAGAAGATTTTTTGAAGTTTGGCCACCAATGGCCAAGCAGTTTGTATGAAGAAGACATCTGAAATCTCTAATAAAAGAATGACCTTTTGACCTTTCGGCTGTCATCTTGTAATCATCCGATTCGATGAAAACAGCACCACAGCGATCGCCTCATTAATACCTTTGATTTGATATATTATGAGACCATATTCCGTCAAAAATGAAATTTGACCCCTATTTCCCCACACCCCATTTCTGACCCAGGCATCACCATTTGAACACATTTGAGAAAGCATTTTACATCTATCATTTCTGCCATGTTTCGTAGAAATTGGTCTGGTGGTTCGTGAGAAGAAGATTTTTTTAAAATGTTGTGCTATTTTTAGACGGCCGCCATCTTGGATTAACGATGACGCCATTTGAACAAAACTGAAAAGGCTTTACCAATGGACCATAGCTGCGAAGTTTGCTACCAATACAATGGCCAAGCGGTTTGTATGAAGAAGACGTTTGCAATCTCTAATAAAAGAACGACCCTTTGACCTTTCGGCGGACATCTTGGATGATTTAATCATCTGATTTCGACAATAAATGCTCTAAAGTGATCGTTTCGTCCATACCTTCGAATTGATATATGACATGACCATATTCGGTCAAATGTGAAATTTAATCTCTACTTGACCCCTCCTGCCCATTTTTGACCCGGGGGTCACCATTTGAAGGAATCTGAAACATAGTTAACCATCGATCATTCGTACCAAGTTCGTAAAAATCTTCCTGGCAGTTCGCGAGAAGACGATTTTTTTAAAGAATTTTACCTACTTTTCAACAGCGGCCATCTTTGATTTCGCGATGACCACCATTTAAACAAAAATGAAAAGGCTTGACCCAATAATCCTTACCCTGAAGTTTGGCCAATATGGGCCAAGCGATTCACGAGAACAAGACATTTGAAATCTTTATTAAAAGAACGACCTTTTGACCTTTCGGCGGCCATCTTAGATTACACGACCATCCAATTTCGACAAAAACAATGTACCAGAGCGATCGCCTCTTAGATACCTTCGATTTGATATAGACATGAACATATTCGGTCAAAAATGAATTTTACCCAATTTGACCTCACGGGCCATGCCCATTTTTGACTGCAGGGTCACCATTTTACCAAATTTGAAAGACATTGTACATCGATCATTTCTACCAAGTTTCGTCGAAATCCGGCTAGCGGTTCATGAGAAGAAGAGATGTTTTAAGAATTTATGATATTTTTAGACGGCGGCCATCTTGGATTAGTGATGACATCCGTTTTAGCAAATCTGAGAAGGCTTCACCGATGGACCATAACATTTAGGTTTGGCTACCATGGGCCAAGCGGTTCATGTGAAGAAGAATTTTGAAATCTCTAATAAAAGAACAACCTTTTGACCTTTCGGCGGCCATCTTGGACGATATGACCGTCCGATTTCGACAAAAATGCACCAGGGTGATCGGCTCGTTTATACCTTCGATTTGATATATGACTTGACCATATTCGGTAAAAAATAAAATTTGACTCCAATTTGACCCCACGGGCCACGCCCATTTTAGACCCCGGGGTCACCATTTTAACAATTTTGAAAGAGCATTGTACATCGATCATTCCTACCAAGTTGTGTCGAAATTCCGGTTGGCGGTTCTTGAGAAGAATATTTTTGAAGAATTTGTGCTATTTTTAGACGGCAGCCATCTTGGATTACTTAATGACGTCATTTTCCAATTTCGTAATCCACCTACCTAAGGACCATGACCATGAAGTTTAGTGACTATAGGCCCAATGGTTATCGAGGAGAAGACGTTTGAAAATGTTCACGGACGGACGATGGACGACGGACGACGGACGGACACATTGCGGTAACAATAGCTCACATGAGCTTCACTCAGGTGAGCCAAAAAAAAAATAAAATGTAAAGCAACAGCAGACGACAATGGCAGCTCTCTGCTTGACGTTTGCAAACAAGATACAGGTTTTTCAGAATCCACATTCTCCGCTGCAGTTTTCCGAAATCGAACAAGCCAAGCTGGTAAATGTTTATTCAAACATGCTTTCATTCATTCGGTCATGGTTCGCTGTAAACACTGTTCGTCGGAACTTGATCGTGTAGAGATAGAGCGTCATGATACCAATCACTACTCACCGACCTTTCTTCATTTCGTGCTATTTCACTTAATAGTAGCTGTATCTAGAATATATACAATGTCACCCATTTTATGCGCAGTCTTATTCACTTTCAAGTCATAATCTCTCTTCATTCTTGCCTGAGTAGTATGGAGGACGCTTCGTGCTGTCTCATGATTATTTCTTTTTGCATGTGTGAGGTTTGCAATATACTTATATACTAGTCTCGGGTTCTCATCCGGGGTACTGTACATACGATTCACCTCCCGTCCAAGCATTCGATGATGGTCTATAAGGTGTAGTTCTGGACTTGCGAATGTGTAATACTTTGCATAATTCTTGAAAAAGTTTACTCTTGAAGTTTCGACCTTGGTCCGTGAAGATTTGGAAAGGACATCTAAACCTACCCATTTGGAAAATTGATCAACTATCATCATATCAAGATATGCTCATTCCTTTTGTCGGTTTTCTGTAATGCACCTGACAAATCTAGACGAACGCGTTCCATGGGCGCAACAGCGTGATATCGGGTTAGATTATACCTAGCTTTCCAAACAGGTTTTTTGTTAATACTACACTCTGGGCAGCACAGTACATAATCTATAATATCCTGTGACATTCGGTACCAGCTATATTGTGCTTTCGTTCGTGTAATGCCTTGAAGGCCTGATGCAGGAATAGTATGGTTTAATCGTAACACGTCCTGTTTAAGTGATCTATGTATGACTAGAACATATTCATCTGCGAGTTTAAGTTTCTGGAACAGAACATTGTCTGTGATCTTGAACCGGTCTCTATTAATCCAGTAATACTTGGTTGCTAGACTAGCGAGGAATATAATTCCTTCAGTAGGCTCGGTTCTATCCTTTAGCCATGCTATTAGTACAGCCAAATCCTGATAGCTTGACACATACTCTTCAAGTTCTGCATTTGAATACCCCCACCACACTAATCCAACGTCAGATGCTGCAGTCCTTATGACCTTTTCCGTATCTGCTTTCTTATCAAAGGTTAGTAATAAGCCGGTACATCCAGTATCCTCCGCGATCGCCAGGTCATCCTATCCTCCAGGATCCCAAGGCCACTGCTCCTCCTGTGAGTTCTTAGCGGAAATCCCGCATGACAACGGAATAGTCGCACTCTCTGGTTTATTTGGACACATGTTGATGTGTTCATTTGATCCGCCAGGATCCGACAGCAACTGATCATCTTCTAAACCTTTCTCTGCAAACCCGCATGTTAACGGGAAAATCGAACACACAATTTCGTTTGTACATTCCTGAGTTCCGGTCCAGCATGAGAACGGGATACACTCATGCCCGCTAGGATACATGACAAGGCAGTCTGCCTTCTTAGTACTTTTGTGAGTTGGTTTGTCTAATGGTACCACATCATCAATATTGTAAACTTTACCCAGTTCTGAAATGCTCTCTCACAATGTCTACATTCACCACACGGTAACTGTGCAAGCTATACCCACTTTGAAACTTGGACAAGTCTGCAGATCTGGAATTCGAGATAATGCATCAGCAGTAGCGTGTTTCGGGCCAGGACGATGCTGCACGACCATGTCGTACTGGCTCAGCTCCTCCAACCAACGGGCTAACTGTGATTGTGGCTTTGGGAAATTCATCAACCAGGTCAAGCTGCTGTGATCAGTCCTAATGGTGAACTTCCGACCAAGGAGGTAATGCCGTAATTGCTGATTGGCTGGTTGATGACTGTACCCAGCTCCAGTGTTCTGACTATATGGCTATATTTGTGGTTGTACCGTCTAAGATGTTTTTGTGTCATTGCCCTCAATTCACTTTCATCCTTTCTGGCAAAATAAATTTGTTCCAACCCTGGGGGAATTAAACTGCATTTTATGTTATTTGGCACTTTAATTGATCTGTACCCAAATCAGGACTAGCTTTTCTCACAGAAACAATTAGCTGTTTTGCATCAGGACTGGATACAGCTACCGGAGAACCCGATTTGTCTTCAGATTCCCTCAACATTTATGTATCCATTTCATCCACAATGCACATTGTCTCCTCCTCATCCTGTCATCCAACCCATCCACTAAATGTGGTTCAAAGTAAATACATTCCGCCAACTCCGGTGTGACTTTCAAATATGGAATCTCTCTTAACGTATCCTCTATCGCATTTGTTACCAGTTGTCGTTTGTAGATGATTCTTTCAGCACTTGTTCCGCCTACATTTGTTAGATCTAAGAGCAGTCTATAAGAGCACTGATTAATTTTGACTCTGTCCATGGTATGTATGTGTTGCCAACAATGTTTTTGAACAGTATGTCTCACACTGTAAATAATCGTGCATATAGTGCAGGGAGAGTTAAGTTTGATTTGAGATATGTCTATGTCATTAGTTTCTATCAGTTTAGGTTACAAGTATCAACCAGCTATCAGAAAAAATATGTAACAGTATCGTCAGAAAGCAGAAAGCGTGCAACATACTTTCAATAATCCCGCATATAGCACAGGGATAAATAATTTATTCCAGAGAAATGGTGTTACAATTTTAAATCGGTTATGAGAACAAATCTGTATCGACACTAAACTGAATTTGTGTGACCTGTCTAGAAAGTGTCTACATGTAACACTGTCAATGTCAATGTTTCCAGAAGACAAGAAAAGTAACACAGAATTGTATATTAATTATTTTGTTGCAAGTGAAAACGTCAGCACACAATTTTCTAATCCCGCGGGTACAGGGAATATGAACTGTGTATTTTTATTTTTTACATTGTTTTTTACGCCAAAAATCACTCACTGTTAAATTTGTGCATAGCAAAATTTAATATTTATTATCAAAATAGGAGTTGCTTTTTTTTTTTTTTTTTTTTTTAAATTTCAAAATCAGTAATCCCGTAAGTACAGGAAATATTTGTTTCTACTTACACTGTTGTGTTTATACTTACTGTTTGAGAAATGTTTCTCAGAAGTGCGTGAACATTCCGCGTCAAGACAAGATTAACTGCCCCAACCACTTGTAAGTGAGAAAATTCTAGCTATAACTAGAAATTTATTTATCAATGGGGAAATTATCAATTGAAGGTAATCCCGTAGCAACGAGGAATAACACCTTTCAGTCTGTGCAATCACACACTATGGGACAGTGAATTTAATCAAAATGGACGGTTTCATCTGTACAACCTTGAATTTAGTGAGTAGGATTTGGGACCCTAAGTTATCGGAAACTGAATGGATGTTAAATGAGTACCCTCTAAATGCCTGCAAGAAACCTGTCCTTCATATTGTGTCAATATCAATATTGAAACAGTACTTTAAGTACTTTTATTTGTTCAAAGTTTCCAAAAATGTCAATTTTATGAAAAAGATACATAAAATATTTCTATAAATTTATTTTCTGATTGATAATATGTGTTACATATTTATTTTTTGAGAAACTTATCAGTGAATTTGGGAAATTCTACTTCTGTTTTCCTTTGCGAGATTTTCGCAAGAAATTCCACAGAAGTGTGGATTTATGGAAAGATTATTTAAATTGATATTCTAACTGGTTTTGCTGGTTGCAAAACGAAAATAAACTAAAAAGTGTATTTTGCATATTCCAGAATTAAATATGGCGCCCAATGGCGGCGCCCATGACACCTCGTGGTTCGAGGAATTTATCAAACTTCCCGCAGACGTTTTTAGCTCTCAAGCTCGCATGCATGGTGGACATGTGCCTTTAATGGAAGGCAGGAAGCCTAGAGGACCCCAGGATGTCCAGTTTAAAGTTTCCACGTTAATTCTGATGCAAGACTACTGCAAGACATGGATGCGCACTTTCCATGTTTCCCATCACGAACAGAACGTATAATCTGCAATAAGCGATAATGACGGGGAAACCCGTCAAAATAGATTATATAACAATGCGATTAAATGCTTTTCTAGGTTAACACGGTTTTGCTCTACAACTACACCATCATACGGAGCCCCGCAGGGGAAGTAGAATTATTTTTCTTTATTAATTCGTTCCCAAGAAATACCAATTCGTTCCTTCAATTTAACAATTCGTTCCCACGAATTAACAATTCGTTCCCTCAATTTAACAATTCGTTCACACGAAATAACAATCCGTTCCCACGGGAACGAATTGTTAATTCGTGGGAAGGAATTGATATATCGTGGGAACGAATGGTTAATTGGAAAGAACTAATTGCTAAATTGATGGAACGAATTGTCATTTCGTGGGAAAGAATTGTTAATTCGAGGGAACAAATTGTTATATCGTGGGAACAAATTGTTAATTCGAGGGAACGAATTGTTAAGTTGAGTGAACGAATTGTTATTTCGTGGGAACGAATTCATAAAAAAAGTCCATGTCCCCTGCGGGGCTCCGTACCATCATGCCATACATATTGAATAAAGTTCCTACTTCCACAGACTTCAGAAAAAGAAAGAAAACAAATGAAATCATGGTGGCGAGTACTGGTGGCAAGCCAGATTCAATCGGACCACCTTACTACAAGCAGCTACATGCATGTATGTACACAGGTGGAAGACTCGGACCTATGACACCAAAACAATGCCTATTAAAAAAAATCCCATTACCCCACCCACTTGGTCTCGTACAGTACATAACGTTAATTCAAGGTGAGCATAAATAGCGCTATTATAGAAAGGGCCCTCTTTTTTCCGGCTCGCACAAACACAATAAACATCGATTAAATGTATGAAATATGTCTCTGGCAATCGATGAAGGTATTAGGTGTGTGAATATACTCACTTCAAATCGCTGTTTCAAGTATTTATTGAGTTATTCGCGTTTTGATTACCCCATCAAAAGCGAAAGTTGCGTGTACGAAAGAATCTCACACAGAATCGGAGGCCGTCCGGCTGGATTATCGGTCATATTTGGCCGATAGCTGATCGCCAGCTCAAACTAAAGTCGTGCACCATGATCATATACATTAGAGACTCCAACCATACAAAGTTCGTCCAATTGTGATCGTTCGCCGATCTAAAAAACACTTTTTTTCTAATTTTATTGACTTTCTTTCATGATTCGCGTACTATCAGATTATGTCTTCCGGAAACCCTGAAAAGGGAAAGTCCTCGCGTCTATTTTTAGGTTTAACCAATCAGAGATGTTCTTACATAGACGCTTCGGTGGTTGTATTATGGAAGATAGTGCATTGACCCAGTTCCAGATAATGAACGAAATTATAGAAAAAAGTGTTTTTTAGATCGGCGAACGATCACAATTGGACGAACTTTGTATGGTTGGAGTCTCTAATGTATATGATCATGGTGTACGACTTTAGTTTGAGCTGGCGATCAGCTATCGGCCAAATATGACCGATAATCCAGCCGGACGGCCTCCGATTCTGTGTGAGATTCTTTCGTACACGCAACTTTCGCTTTGGATGGGGTAATCAAAACGCGAATAACTCAATAAATACTTGAAACAGCGATTTGAAGTGAGTATATTCACACACCTAATACCTTCATCGATTGCCAGAGACATATTTCATACATTTAATCGATGTTTATTGTGTTTGTGCGAGCCGGAAAAAAGAGGGCTCTTTCTATAATAGCGCTATTTATGCTCACCTTGAATTAACGTTATGTACTGTACGAGACCAAGTGGGTGGGGTAATGGGATTTTTTTTAATAGGCATTTTTTTGGTGTCATAGGTCCGAGTCTTCCACCTGTAATGTAATGTAATGTACTGACTTGCCATATTCCACCAACGTAACTGCGGATGGAAAGAAATCGGCACAAAGGCTGAAGGGTGTCAAACTAGATTGATTTGAACCACCCATCCATTCTTTCCTAACTGTTAACCATGCATTTGTCCATGTGAACCTGAGCAATGCCTCAACGCAGCCAAGAATGACGACAAAGTAATAATAATAATAATAATAATAATAATAATAATAATAAATATATAATAAGTATGTGATTCTTTTCCTCTCTACTTCGGCAGAGAAAACAACCGGCGACTGATTTTATAATATAGTTCGAGCTCAACAGAATACCGCCCGCCCCAAGCCCACAAAGCCCCAACTTACACTAGCATATATATATATCCTTTCGTGTCCGATAATCGTGAACCTAAGCATGTATATCGCATTAATAAGTATAACATAAACACAACATCAACTTCAAACATACTTACCATTTGTGTTATCGTCCAATGTGTCTAAGATGCGCATACTAACAAAAGATTGCTGAAATAACACTGCATAACACAGAGAAATACTGCATGCATATTTGCGAGGCGGCCACCATTGAATGTACCCAATTTCGTAATACACCTTTCCTAGAATGGAATTCGTTTGTGCTGACACCAGAATTCATGGAAATAGGCCAAGATGAATTTAATGTTGGATTATAGTCACACTTTTGATAATGCAATGAAATTTTATTTTTAAAATTATTATTATTTGCTATTAATATTTCATTTTAATGGGATGTATTAAACATATAAACTAACACAACTTGCTTCATAGACACATATTGTATGGGACATATATGGTATGTGAACAAATGTGTGCATGCAGATTACTATGATACCAAATAATCATGTAGTTATTTGATAATATAAAATGTATTCACAGTGTCAGTGCTTGCTCTCAAGCTAAACTTTGTGGTTATAGTATGGGCTCTGGGGGATTGTTTGTGTACATTTTTCTTTCACGGCAAAACTTTGCATTTTATTGTTCGGTGTGACAAGACCTTCGAAAAAAGTTTGGGTAGCACTTCCAAGTCGAGTACGTTTTCTCTGTGGCGGCCGGGTGCAAAATGGCTAAATTTATGATATTTTATTTTCACAAATTAAATCATTATTAGGCATCAATAAATTATTAATTTTGATGTTTTGCATTATAATGGTTCTCAAAATACATTATGAGCACAATTTACTATCATAAACATGACATTGGGGTACACAATGGACATATTTTACTCAAATTTATCACAAATTTTCTTCATTTTGGAAAGTCGCTCAATCTCTGATCGTGTCTCAATCGCCCAATAATATAATTAAAACTCTAAAATATTCCCCAAAACTTGCTAATTAAATCCTCTAAATAATGCAATCCTCTTTGCCATACATTAGGGCACTGTGAGAAGTCCACTTGAGCGAAAAGTTACCCCTACCCCATAATGAGCAATGTTTTGGAATTTTGCTAGAAATGAAATATCTTCTGAACGAATAGACTTAGGAAGGTGATCTTGGTGTCTACACATAGGTTTTCGGGGTCAGATATTCTATTTCTGGCATGTAATTAATGTTTCGAGTTAGTCATGTGTATGTAAATCCAAGATGGCCGCCAACATGGCCGCCAAAATGATGAAAAATGATATAATCCAAACAAATTGACATACATGTACGAAGGTGATATTGGCACCTAGACATAGGTTAAAAGACCAGTTGAATAGTATTGATGAGCAATGTAATTTCCGCAATAGAGATGTGAAAGTGTTTTTGATTAACGAATTTGGTTGTGAGATTGATTTCACATATCCTGATTCTTTTCGTAAATCATTGATGGTGTACCGTGTGTCAAATTGCAAAACAAATGTGTTAGCTGAGCAGATTCGCTCTGTTAGCCCTGTAGAAGTATGTGCTAATGTGATTAGGACGTCTCTTGAAGACGACAATTTTGGTCTTGACGATAGCTTTTGTGATGCTCATGATCTTAAACGTGCATGTAATGATATGAATATCCCTGATCCCTTACTCAAGTTTTTTGTTTTTTTGTACAATTTTAATCCTGGTACATACAAAAAGGCAGCAGAATCAGTCATGACAGATGATCAAGTGTCCGATGAGCGCGAAGATAATGATGAAGATGATGGCGAGGATATCAATGCCGGAGACAGATGACAACCTGTCCACACAACGTTGCAGAAAGGTTCAATCCCTGTTTCAAATTATGTACTATGTGTACCACTGTGGGAGAAAAAGAACACCGATGCATATTTTGAACGCGGAATCTGTTCAGTCTTGGGCGAGGTGGCAAAATTGTGACCATGACTTTAAACCATGAAGGACTTGCAATTAGCTATGCAGAGCTACGTAGGTATCAGCACGACCTTGCATCATTTACAGCACAGCACAACAAAAACCGAGTGGCACTACCCAGCCACTTCGACCCTGGACAATTCACTTCTCGTGCCACGGGATCACGAGGGTACAAATGTTTCGGAGCATGATAGTGACTGTACTCTACCAGGACAAACCGCCGTCATCGACATGTAAACCCAATATATCTGATACACAAGTCACACATGGGCCGCAGGCATTCAAGGATCTCCTTCCGTGCCATGTTCTCTCAGATTTCCATAAGTCAGCAAAACGCCCTGACATCCCTGCATCCTACACGGTAAATGACAGCGTCTACAAATCCGAAAAGGCTGAAGTAGCAAAATAGAAAGACACCACATGGTCCCTGGCGCATCTGGCTGTTGCAACTCCGTCTGGACTGACGAAAACATTCTTGTGAAGAATCTTGTATTCTTACCTGTCCTGCCTTATCCCGTCACTGAATATGCAACCGTGTATTCTGCAATGAAGAACTTCACATCAATAGGTACACAGTTACTACAAGGAGAAATCCCGATGTATTGTGATGAGGGGGTGTACTGCATCGTCAAGGAAATTCAAATGATGCAACCGCAGGAATTTCGCACTTTAGTCCAAGTTATGGGAACATTCCACTTGACAAAAACTGTTCTGAAGTGCATGGGGAACGCACTAAGTGGAAGTGGAGCCGACATCACTTGGCTGCAGGCAGGTGTTTTTGGTCCAACCGTGATTCAGAACTCGGTTCTCAATGGAGGTCATTACAGCCGATCTCTTGAAGGCATGCAGTTTCTTGCAGAAGCATTCACACGCCTTCTCTGCAAGGAATTCTTGGCTGAGAACGGCATTCAGCCATATGCACCAGTCCTTGCTATCCTGGAAAAGCTGAAGTCAAGTGTGTCAAAGACGAACATCAGTGACAGTCAGAGGTGCATGGTAGAGTTTGCCACTGCATCACACAAGTTGGCAGGAGATCTGAATAATTTCATCGAATCTCAGTCCGCCGTGAACGAGAACTTCCAGTTCTGGGTCAAATTCCTTCGCATGGTGGATGTGGTGCAAGATCTGCTGAGAGCTGATCGCGAGGGAATCTGGGAGCTCCATCTTGATGCCGTGCAACGAGCCCTCTATCTATTCACGGCATTTGACTCCACAAACTACCTGCGCTGGTGTTCTGTCTACCTGGAAGACATGCGACGGCTATCCCAAACATCACCATCAATCTACAATAACTTCTCACATGGGAACTTTTCCATCAAAGACAAACCTGGCCGCTTCATCGCAGTTGGAGGAGACCAGAAACTGGAGCAGAGTATCAATCTGTCATCAAAATGCAGTGACGGAGTCATCGGACATGCCAAGCAGAAGCAGTATGTGGCTCAATGGGATCTAATTTACCACGAAATGATGGCAGTGAAGAATCTGCATCGGGAATATGCTGGCGTGATGGAGGATACACACGAGTCGTGTAACCACCACAAGTCATCACAAGCCACTACAACACGTAATGAGTCGCATATCCAAGCAATGATACGATTCATCGAACAAAAGGGCTCTCCACTATCTGCAGAAGCATCTCCAGAGCTGCAAAACTTTGTGACGAAAGAAGTCATGCCAAAAGACATCAGAAATGACATGTTGAATGCCTTCTCAACAGGAAAGGAAAAATACCTCACATTTCGGCTCAGCAGATTTATCACTAAACGTGCAAGACTTAGTGAATGCATACACCGAACAAATTTGAAAACCATGAAAGCTATCAGAGCCAAGCCACAGAAGACAGTGAAGAAGGCAGTGAAGGAGATGAACATTGAGGAGAAGACGGTTGAAATAGCACGAGATCGGGTCATCAGCACAAAATACCTTCTGGAATGTGATGTCGCACCCTCCCCTCTTCTGTTCAGTGATGATGGGATGATGACCAAACCGGAGAAAAGCCAACTACTCAAAGAGCTGGAGACCCACCTGAAACCAGAGGACTATGAGTATGTGCATCGGCATAACTCTGCATTTGTCATAGACACCATGGCAACTGTTCGTAAGGTTCGTGTCAGCGGCCTCTCCACCTTTCATGACTTTGTGTCTGTGTTCTAATCAATTACAGAGGTGTATCACCAGTTTGGGCGATGCGACTATGTGTTTGACATGTACTCGGACGATCCCTCTGAAAAGGACAGTGAGAGAATGCGCCGCTCCGCTACTGTGCCCATTGAACACAGCTCGATTGCACCAGGGACGCCTCTACCAAAAGAGATGGATACCTTCTGGCCTTCGAATGCCAACAAGCATCTTCTGGAGCAACTGATATATCACCATCTCCGTGATCATATTCCCGAAACGCGACAGTTTCCCACTGTAGTCGGGAAGGTGACGAGAGCAGATGAGAACTGGCAGTGCCTTATGGTTCACAAAGGCAGTAATCATGTGATGAACAATCTGCAATCATCATTTGAAGAAGCTGACCACCGTATTCCACATGTATTGGACTGTCTGAAGGCAGGACACAACATATGCGTTGTTATCTCCAATGACACTGATGTAGTCGTCGCCCTGCTGTACCACATGCCCGACCTGATGCAACACAATCTTCGGGAACTGTGGGTGCGAGCTGGTGTTGGAGATTCAACCCGGTATGTGCCTCTTCATACTTTATACCAACGCATGGGGTCTCGGCTATGTGCAGTACTACCGGCTCTGCACAGTATTACGGGATGTGACATCACCAGTAGAGTTGGCACAAGGAAAGCAGCATTAAAGGCAGAGCCAGAGAAATTCCTCAACAACTTCGGTGAGTCGCCAATCCTCTCTCCAGCCATGATCCGTACATCCGAGCAATACCTGGTGAAGGTGCTGAAAAGGCAAAGTGATGCTACAAATTTCACTGATCTACGAGCAGAGGTCTTCCACTTCAGCAAAAGCAGCTCTCTTCACAATCTTCCTCCGACCAGCCAGGGCCTCCTACCACACATACAGCGTGCTTTCTACAATGCATACACAACAATGCACACGTTGGAGTGCCACATAAATCCCGACACTGCCCAAACATTGAATGTAGAGGAGTGTGGCTATGAACTTGACCAAGGTCAGCTAATGCCTGCAACATCATGGAAAACACTTCCGGTGAATTGGTCTATCTTCTGTGCATGTGCCAAGTGTGCCAGGTCAACATGCCCTTGTAGGATGGCTGGCGTCAGATGTGGCAAATTCTGTTGTTGCAAGAAAATGTCACACATGTATGTAAGAATCCTGTCACCTGAGATTACAAGCTGAGATTGAATTCTACAACACTAAGTGAAGAGGTGACATTTTCTTCTCTGGTCTCGATATCGCCTTTATCACCCCCATGATGAACTTCGCGTGCATCAATGAGGTTCTCATCTACCATGACTGATTCGGTGCTGCATTAAAGTTTAAATTTAGATGAGTTTGTAGCATATGTATGTGCTATCATTCAATTCATGTGGGTTCAAAATCAATACATACATGTAGACACAAAGATCAACATCATAAGAAACTTACTTCAGGATTCAGGTAATGTATGGGGTAGGTGTAGCTTCCGGTTCAATTAGGCTTTGTACAAAGCCATGATGCACCAAACTGAAGGCAGCACTGTTTGGCTAATTTATTTGAATAGCAAACTGATGACCATATTTCACAGCTGTACTTGCAATATTGGCCCATGGATACAATATCAAACATGAGGCTAATTTCCAAATGAAAGAAATATGTGTCTAAACTTCAGAAAAATATGTCCATATTGTATATTAAATCAATGTTTCGAGTAATAAATCATGCTACACATGTATCAGTAACATCCAGGTAATGGCAATAAATCAAACTGAACAATTACTGGGTAGTTTATTCTAAACAAATATATAATACCATAAACTTAGCCATTTTCCACCCAGACTAAAATCCAAGATGGCCGCCACAGAGAAAACGTTCAGCATTTCCAGCATTTCCGGTCATCTAGGATTTTTATACCCATGACTAACTCAAAACATACATTTCACATGAGAAACAGAATTCCTGACCCCGAAAACCTATGTCTAGGTGCCAATAACACCTTCGTGTGTCAATTTGTTTGGATCATATCATTTTTCAGCATTTTGGCGGCCATATTGGCGGCCATCTTGGATTTACATACACATGACTAACTCGAAACATTAATTTCATGCCAGAAATAGAATATCTGACCCCGAAAACCTATGTGTAGACACCAAGATCACTTTCCTAAGTCTATTCGTTCAGAAGATATTTCATTTCTAGCAAAATTCCAAAAAATTGCTCATTATGGAGTAGGGGTAACTTTTCGCTCAAGTGGACATCTCACAGTGCCCTAATGTATGGAAAAAAGGATTGCATTATTTAGAGGATTTAATTAGCAAGTTTTGGGGAATATTCTAGAGTTCTAATTATATTATTGGGCGATTGAGACACAATCAGAGATTGAGCGACTTTCCAAAATGAAGAAAATTTGTGATAAATTTGAGTAAAATATGTCCATTGTGTACCCCAAAGTCATGTTTATGATAGTAAATTGTGCTAATAATGTATTTTGAGAACCAGTATAATGCAAAACATCAAAATTAATAATTTATTGATGCCTAATAATGATTTAATTTGTGAAAATAAAATATCATAAATTTAGCCATTTTGCACCAGGACTAAGATCCAAGATGGCCGCCACAGAGAAAACGTACTCGACTTGGAAGTGCTACCCAAACTTTTGTTGAAGGTCTTGTCACACCGAACAATAAAATGCAAAGTTTTGCCGTGAAAGAAAAATGTACACAAACAACCCCCCAGAGCCAGGACTATTACCAAGTCAACCGTTAGAATATTAATTTATAAATAATTGTCTTCAAAAACACGGAATGTGTCTCTGTAACAATTTAATCAGAAAGGCTAGGACTGAAACAGTGGGAGCAATAAAACTGAACTTTTTGCCTTACAGCACACATTGGATTACAGTATCGTAAGAGGACCCAGTGAATGCAACCAATACCATCACACTTGACCCAGTTTACAAAGAAACATGTAGTATTGTTCGTTACTGCAACAGGAATACTGAGAAGATATTCGCAGCATTTATATTCCATGATTTCAGAATCAGATCCATCTGAAATAGCCAAATTAATGTGAAAAGAGCCAGGCTGATCATTCCGGTTTAATGCTCCGCTAAGGTTACCAGCGCGTTTTTTAACTGCTTTAAATGTTTCAGCCTTCTTGATTGATTTTGATTTATGACTACGTACATGTTCTGAAATTTGTTTTTCAATTACTGGATTTGTAATACTTTTACCAGAAACGATTCGACTGATAGTGTTTCTATGGTTCTAAACACGATCTCGCTTCACCTTCAGTAAAGCGTCACGTCTATTGGCTAACACGTCCTCCTGGTCAACTACAGAAGGGTTTGTGTGTGCCTCTTCTGGTGTTGGCTCATCTTGAAGAATTTGTACATCAGGTTCCATGAACACCTGTGATAGCATAGTCGCGTCCTTGCTGATCACTCAGCGGTTTTAAGAATATATTCCGGTGCGAAGAAATGCCGAATGGAGGTTGTCAGCTGACAGCGCCTTGTAGTACACTCCACATGCCAGACGACATAATTATATCATAACGCGTGATGGCAGTAGACGTTTTACGCATCAATTTATGGCAAGTGTCTCTGAAAAGGTCCATAACAACATACGTCCAGCGGTTGGAGTATATGGGAAGTGTGGGCGGGCATAACAAACATTTCAATATTGTTTTCCTTGGCCCACTCGACAATGTCTACAGCTATATGCGACTTGTGACCGTCCACAATCAAAAGTAGCTTCTGGCCTGCTGGTCTCTCTTGAATGTGCTTTAGAAAATGGTCCTTTAAGTACTTCCAAAAACATTTGTGGTAGACCAGCCAGAATCAAACACGAACGAAGCTGGTCCTGTTGTTGCTCCTTCCATTAGCTCGGGCATCCGCCTTTTACCAGCAAATACAACGTACGGTGGGATCGCCACGCCGCTAGCACTGCCACAGCCGAGTATAGTTGTAGTCTTCGATTTACCTGACGTAACGGCTTGTGGTTGATTCTCCGAGAACTTGCTGATGACTGTATGCGGAGGTTTGTGGTCTTGTGTGATGCCCTTTTTCATCTAGATTAAAAATCAAATGTGGTTTATCGTTCAAGTCATTTTCTTTTATTACACTCTCGAGTTCATTGAAGTACAAGAAATTGTTTGTTCAGAAGTTGCTTCGGCTCTCACCAGTTCTAACCCTCTTGGGTTGACCAGACTTAATTCAGGCCACATTCCGAACCGACTCAAAGTAAACGGTGCAGCTGGACTGCATACTCACTGGCTATATCAAAAACCTCTTGCCGGCTGTATCCGTATTCATAATTGGTTACAGTCTTCAAATGCTCTACTTGTGGCAAGGAAAATAAAAATGGCTGACCCTGTATGCGAGATCCATATTACATAATATGCACCATCTCTATAACTGATTTGAGACACAACACTTTCATTAATTCACACATATGAGCGTTTAAATATAAAAAATAATTGATGCTGTTCAGTACTTTAGAAGACAATGAAGAAACCATACTAATATATTCTGTCGATGGCTTAGAATTCAGATAGAATATTGAAAACATCGCTATGATTATTATATTAGCGAGAATAAGGTCTTAAACCTGACCATAACAGTTGGACTTTATTACAAATCAATACCACTGGAGCTCTACATACCAGAGCTGGTTCATCAGCTAAAGATAATAAAGGTGTCCAGTCGTCACACTGTTGGCATCAATTTTCCCAATTACACGATCTCTATGAGTCTGCATTGAGATTTTGTAGACCCTTCATGCCTTCACAACCGCAATATCGCATTCCTTCACCACCATATACGCATCGGTGAGGGCAGAATGCGGGTATTGCCTGTACTTTACATTTGATGTCATTGGCTTTGCCTATAATTATACACACACACCGACACTGTTCATGTGCTTTTCATATACACTACCTTTGTGGTTGATTTTTGATAATCTAAATAACAATTTAATAGAGAAAATACACACACTATGTCATACATAATTGATTCTGAAGGAACAAAACAATTGGCAATAATAATACAACGAGGACGAAAACCTATTAAAACAATAGCATGGCCTTAATCAAACCGGAAGTTGCACATTTCGTGCCTATGAATACGCAGCTGTTATCTTTTAGTTATTACAGTTAGGTAGCAGGGAATAGTTAGCCGCCAGTTTTGTACAATGTTTTTCTGGGTGTTTAAAACAGTAATTTATTATAGAGAAAACGTATGTATGGGAATGGGTTTACACCATCACATTACATTTGCCTCTGGATGATGAATGAGAAAATATGCAACGTTCAGTCTCTAGTTCCGCAAGTGATCAGTTTTTGTGGACTTTGATTTGTTGAATTTGTCTCATGCTAACTAGTCGCGGCCAGCTCGCGGCGAGATGGGTATACAGCGAGTATACAACTAAAAATAGATTCGGACTCTCCACGGGTTTGCAATGTACGGAGCGCCGCAGGGGACATGGGATATTTTTTATTAAGTCGTTCCCATGAAATAACAATTCGTTCCCACGATATAACAATTCGTTCGCTCGAATTACCAATTCATTCCCACGATATACCAATTCGTTCCCTCGAATTAACAATTCGTTCCCACGAAATGATAATTCGTTCCCTTAATTTAACAATTCGTTCCCTCGAATTAACAATTCGTTCCCACGATATAACAATTCGTTCACACGAATTAACAATTCGTTCCCGTGGGAACGAATTGTTATTTCAAGGGAACGAATTGTTAAATTGAGGGAATGAATTGTTAATTCGTGGGATTAATTCGTGGGAACGAATTGTTTAATTGATAGAACGAATTGTTATTTCGTGGGAACGGAATTGTTATTTCGTGGAAACGAATTAATAAAAAAAAAATATACGTCCCCTGCGGGGCTCCGTAATGTGCAGTGAAACATATTTGTCTTACATTTCAGCCAGTACATTACAGAAATATAACGGTGAATTACACCACTCGGCAGCAGTAGTTTACACCACACTTGTGCTTACCATATGAGCCGCGTCGAGAGAAAACCTGTCTTCGGGAGTCTGACGACGTCACAATATATGACGTCGTGAACTTAACTCTATGTGTAACGGTATATACTGGAACGTCATTTTACGTCGCTTGACGTCTTTTGCGTGACTCCTCTTTTGGTGTTGTATTAACTATAATATCTTAATGAATATTTCAGATATCATGATCAAATAAAAAGCGTTCAATTCATCATACAAATACCATTGTCATAGAAACAAAATGTGATATTGACCAAAACTTTCCCGAATACAGGTTTTCTCGCGATGCGGCTCATATATGGAGAAATTACGTCAGTAACGTCACAATGACGTGTTTCCTTCGGCCAATCAAATAATGTTCTCAAACATACCCTGTGAATCGCGAGACAGTCGCATTCTCAACGACCCGCCTCCAGAAATTAATTCGCACAATAAAACTCCATTCCGTGGCCGAGAGACCAGAATGCATTCCGTGGCCGAGAGGCCAGTTTCTGTAGCCGACAGACCAGTGACTATCGTGAAATAATGCCCTCGTGATTGGGTCCTACAGCTAAACAAACTCGGTTCACTACGCTCACTCGTTTGTTTCGCGTAAGACCCATTGCAATCACACGTGCATTATTTCACGATATCAGCTCACTTGATTAAATAAACGGTATTTAACACTCTACACCGCTCACGATGTAAATTATGGAGGGTACATACACAACCACATATACATTGTAGTTGTATAATAACACAACATGGCAACACATATTGCAAATGTATCAGAGACGGCTCAACATATCCTGGGTATCCACATTTTGTTTCGAGTGATTGACTGGTTGATTTATCGAGCTTTTACTTCCATTTAACAACAATATCATATGGGACGATCTATGCGATTTGGAACCTAAGCAAATCCGCATTTGTTATGAACATGTTGTTACGTTTCGGCGTCATTTACAGAAAATATCACAGTTTCTGTAAATATATTTCATGAAAAATCGCACATGTTCTTTTGTATACGATCACGCTGCTCGTCTCATATGAAACAGGCCTTGGAAAAATGTACCTTAATAATCTGCCTAATCAAAACGCTTTTTATTTTATTGCAATATCACATACATTTTTGGTACTATTGCCGCAAAAATGATGCCAATCAGTAACGCGAAAAACTTAATTACGACGTTCTGACTTATTACCGTTGACATTGACTCATATGTCTGATATACAGAGGAACATCTCCAAACCGGACACCCTGGGGACCTCCCAGGGTGTCAGGTTTTGATAGGTTCCAGTGTACAAGAAACTAGCGCAGATAATGACCCAAAAATATTCATACTCTAAGTTATTTTCTGATTTTAATGTTTTCATATTTTAAGATGTTCATTGGCCCTGCTGTTATACTCTTGAAGTCGGCTGCACCTATCGATTGATAGCACCACTCACATTGTTTGAAAGGAATACTGGTATGTGAACAGTGAATTAAAATTACATTGCATTTAAATAATTTAATAAACTTATGTAAATAATTTAATAATTACCAAGTGAAACGACGTTGAGCATTGGTGTACATCCTTGTCGATTACACGAATGCGTCCATTCGGCGCCTCAACCCCCGAGTCCCGACCCACAAGTTCGATTAACACATAACAATGGGACTTTCAAAGAAATCTAAGATGGCAAAACGCGCTGACAGATGGGTGGCTTTCTATAAGGTGCAGTCCATGTGTGTCCACTAGAAAGGTTTTCAGCTATTTCCGATAGCATGTGTGGTTGCGACTGGAGAAATTGGGGCTTACGGGATTTGTGACCTGTGGCTCCAGATCAAATATGGCACTCATGTAGCCTGGTAACACGCTATATTGGTTGTGAGAAGCATGCCGGGTGTTTCATTGATGGAGTGGCGAACAGTACAGACCCCGAATTCACAGGCTGATCTGGACCTACACTGGTTCCAAAACCAAATACCTCGACTCCACATACAGACTTGATACTGTAATAGCTGTAACATATTAATGATTTCTTCGAAATCGACGAATTAATTAGACGATTACAGGAAATATCATACCTGCAATACTGTTGTTTCCAAGGTAGACGTATTGTTTATGTTCCATCTCCATCATCCATCATCCATCATCCATCAAGCGAGTACTTAATAATATGTCGTTTTTGCGAAGAATCGATTTCCGTGTCTACCGACACGGAAATCGATTTTTCGCAAAAACGACATAGGTTTGCCGAACTCCCTGGACGACCAAATGCAGCTCATGAAGACACGTTTGCTGCGCCATATATCATCAAAATCCGTTTCATATTAAAGAAAATATCAAATAATACTTACTTTGGAGTGGGCGACGTTGTTGTTGTTGTAACCACGTGATCATGGACCTTGATTCATATTGCATGCTGATTACAGGTAGGGCTGCATTAGGAATAATATCGGATTTTGTCAAATCGTAGTCGGTATATTCAATTACATTTTGGCAAATCATGACACAATGCTTATGCTAGATTTGTGGCCGACGGGCACGCGCCTTGACTTTCTACTCCTGCGGTCCGGTTCGATCACCGATCTTGTCCCTGGAGTACATTGTATGTACCTGTGACTGTAGAAATAGGACTTTCTGGTCAGTCTAGATCACGATTTCTGGCATACCCCTGCAGTCTGATATGAGTATATACTTTTTATGGGAGCAGAACGGCTGCATTACTGACCGAATACCAAACCGTGTGGGCAGGCTGATCTGCTACTACACTGGTAGCATAACCCATAACGGCCACATATACACTCGAAATCAGCTGGTTCTATATAGTGGACTGGTGTACGGGTATCAATGTCACCGAGCCAAATGGGACCATTTAATTAGCCAATTACCTTTTTACACCATCGGTGAATTTAAAGGTTTAGTTCAGAATGTATTTTCATCCTTTAGCACTCGTGCATTTTGTCAGGTTATCGCAAATGGTAACGAGCGCGCTTCTCACCAATACGTCCCGGGTTCGATCTTCTAACATTAAGCATCACAATTACCAAAAATCTATACCAACGAAAGTATATAACGAGTTCACCCCTAAGTAACTGGAATGGATTGCGATATGTTACTTTTGCAACCAATCCAAACGTCAAAACATGCTTTTCAGACAAGTGCATTTATGAAAAGGGGGTGTTTTGCTCTCATAAATGTGAACATTAGTTGCAAACTGTGAAGTCCATTTATGGAAAGGATGTGGTTTTGCTCTCAAAAATGTGAACATTGCTTGCAAACTGTGCAGATCCTGATGGGACGGCTCGTTACGAACGGGTCATCTGATCTTCACTGTCAGCAAACGCCGCTATAGCGGGCTTTCGCCTTCAAAGGGTTAAAAGTACATGCCCACGCAGTAGGCACAAACAGTTCTTTATATCAGAGACATCATCCGATACATTTTCTGGCAAAATAAACATTCATTCACCATCACCCCACATATATATTGATTGGCATTATTATACATTTTATATCAGACGTTAATTTCCACACTGATATCAGGGGCGATAACCTTGTTTTCTTAAACTGTTAACGGATAATACTATGTTTTCTCCGTATTTATGTTTTGATGTGCAATGATCATACTTAATAATTTGTCGAAAATATTATTTGTTCAGGTGACACATTTAATTAGTATAAATAATTAAAAAATATCATGCCTCATTTGCATATGAAAATGGCCTGATACCACCGCGTGTCACTATCAGTAAAATAAATATTATTAAATGATTATATCTGTATAGCGGGCACTTGTGAATTTTAAAACTGGTGGCATAGTGACACACTTGTACATTTATTTAATTCATATAAAGAACATTTGGTGGGCATGTACCTTTAAGTGCATACAAGTGTCCCCACGCTTGTTTATAATCGTTGTGAAATAGATGGAGCTTGAACTAAGCACCCACGCATCGAGATCAGCAATGTCTTATGTACTCTTGTTCTGACGACGTAGCGGCCCAACAACATACACTTCGCTGGTCCGATACAGCCAGGGTGCGCATTGTGGAAACTTATGGTCTGGTACACAGGCTGCAAAAGTGATGAGGATACCTTTTCGTGGCGTGCGATGTCTTTACTTTATCTATCATTCATTAGTCGGTCGCCGTATAATTTTCACACGGGACAACGACGTGTATCGGTGACAGGGGAAACAGTGTTCATTGCATAACATTGACATTCGCAATATAATAATATCATAATAAAGTCATCATCATGTTAACCCTTTCACCCCTAAGTTACTGGAATAGATTTTGATGTGTTTATTTTGCAACCAACCCAACCGTCATAAAATGATTTTCAGACTAGTCAATTTATGAAAAGGGGGTATTTTCTGTTCTCAAAAGAACAACATGAAAATTATCTGATCTGGATCTAGTGCGCACTGTTTGCATAAACCGCTATAGCGGGCTTTCGGGTTTAAAGGTATGTACTATACTGCGAAAGCAAAGTTTAAACGATAAAGGACATACTCCACTTGAGGAATAAATGTGCAAATCATAACCTCACTACAGAAAACATGTTAAGTGATTAGTACAGCTTCAAGTGTATACTGATGAGCTTATGAAATAACTTAATCTACCAGTTGTGTTGATTTAATATGATAGTTATTATTAAACTCATTGACTGAGCCTAGCTTCGTTTCTTATGAAATCAGTATAATTTTGCAATTATAACTATGTTATTTGAGACACGCCATGTGTTTTTGTACCTTCGACATCTGCGTAATTTCATGAATACGTTTACAAATTTTACATTATTTTCCGTAAAAGTTGACAAATATTTTAGAGTACATGCGAAATTATATTCCGCATGTACTCTGAATATTTTGTAAACTTTTGACTTCATTTATGAAACATATTGTAAATTTTGTAAACGTATTTCAAGTAATGAAATAACGCAAATGTCCGAAGGTACAAAATCACATGACGTATCTCAATTTTATCGTCACATAGATGAGAGGTGATGTAATGACAAACAGTGTAGGTCTGAGAATCCGTAGGTTGCAATTGACATTAGCCCGTTTATTTCAATATGAGTTTGCGACCAGTGTAGATCCAGTTCAGCATGTGCATCCGCGCAATCCGATCAGGGATAAATTTGCGCCAGTGCGTTGAGGGGACGGGGGAAATTCGTGTTTATTACCAATGTTGCTACTGTACATGTACTAACCAACTAACCGATATGCATTGTGCGTAACACACTTGCTATGTACCATGATATGTATACATGTACGTGAAAGACAGCAGAAATTATAAGAAATTAATACGAGCGTTAAGTTTGTGACGTACGGACGTACAGGACGCACGGGGTTCACTGACGCCAGTGACGCTATATGCCACCCCCTGAACATTCTGTGGCGATTCTGTTTATCGTACACAAGAGGCTCGGTGCATACACTGTGCGTGACTCGTTTCATAAAGCTCATATCAAGCGGGAACTCGTTTGAGATCTTCTATTTAAGAAAATGTCTCAGATGATAAATCTGATATAAAGAACATGTTGTGCCTCCTGAGTGGGCATGTACATTTAATGATAATCATTTTCGTTCTTCCACGGCCCCTGTGTTCATACGATCATCTACCATATACAATTAATTGACAAGCAATTAGTAAGCGCATTGTGTTTTTACAATGATGGATGACCGTCAGACTAATATTACGTCTCTGTAATTTCCTTATTCCGCATTCGGTGTGTACTTATCCCCATAAACCATATGGATCATATTTGCAAACACTGTAGATCAAGATGAGACGGCTTGTAGCAAGCCGTCTCATCAGGATCTACAGTGTTTGTCTAGAACGAGTGACATATATATCCATAATAGTAATCAGAATTTATATGCGCCACAAACAATTTACAAAATATTCGCATTCATTCATTCCCGAAGATATACGTCACAATCTAGCTATTCTGGGGGCCGTTTCACTAAACTTCTTACGATTAAAATGTTCGTAGGTGCAAAGTGAGGAACGTCTGGGAATTTCAATTGATGGATTTACATTTATTGAACATGGGCTGCATATGCAGTCTATGCTCAATAAATGTAAATCTGAACTTTTTACTCACACGAAGTTTAGTGAAACGGCCCCCTGGTGTCGAATTCTAAGACAGTGCCCGCAGAGATGAGTACTAAATGCAATAGAGAAAATGTTACCTGCTAAGGGAATATGGACCAGTTGGGTGAGCATTACGGATTTGGGGTGTTTCCTAAAGCTCCATTCTTTTATAAAAAAAATCAATTTTTTTATGTTATGACACAAGCAATTAAACTCCAAATGCATGCACATCAAAACTCATTAACGGACATTAATGACGTTTTGTCATGACGTCAAACCACAGGTTCTTGAAGAACAGTTCATATTTCGGTGTTTTATGGGTTATTTCGGAATCTCTGATGGTTTCGGTGCATTGTTACCAACATATAATTTACGTCACCTCCCGCGAATTACTCGTATACATACGGTAATTTTTGGTATTTTGACAATAAGAAAGGGGCCCGAAAGTTCGGAACGGTGAATGTGTACATAAATGACGATTTCTATCGTGAGTAATGATTGAGCATTAGTAGTTGCACACAACTATGTAAATTACCCATAACCAACGAAATCAACCCAAATCTGTCAATAATCCACCCAAATATCCATACATGACACTAACATACCGACCATCTGTTCAAATACCTGTGGTAAAACGTCTGTAAAAACATGACGTCGTATACTACATGATTATGCTAACAGCCGCGTTAGCAGGCAAGTAGTTGCGAACTGTAACTCTTTCAATCTACTCCCGTACCGTCCGTAGCCAGAGCTACGGATGGTACGGGAGTAAATTGCAAGTGTTACCGTTCGCAACTAGCAGGCAAGCTGCATCTGCTGATACAATGAAGGTAACTTATAGTCTGTTTCGCGAAATTTAAGAATGAGCCTTCTTTTTATTTCGTGAAATTTTGTCAAATATTGATTTTATTGCGAAAAAACAATTTCCCCTTGTTAAATCCCCATAGACATCTTCACTCTGTGAAGATGTCTATGCGGATTTAACATGGGGAATTTTTTTAGAATTTCGGAAATACTGGACCAATTTTTAAAATTTAACTTTTGTTTTCTTAGTTAGATCATTTCCAAATTATCTAGCTAGGTTTCGGAGTCAACTTCCAATGAGCCAGATAATCAGGAAACAAACTATTAAAAAGTCTCCGTTTGCAGTGATGTATGTCTCATTTTTTAAAGAAAAAAAACATATTTTATACTGTGGACAATATTGGCTGAAATCGATAAATTAATATCAATAAAATTTCCGTAAATTACTTTGAAAGTTTGAGAACCTTTGGTCTGAAATGTTCGTCTACTTTTGACGTCGTTTAAAGATTATCGCAGTAACCAATCTCGACCGAAAGTTGAAAATGCAGCAAGGTATGTTATACGGCGGGCGTTGTCTAATTATCACGTCATTGGAGAAAACATCATCGTTTGTCAACTGTGATTAGTTTCACGACCGTCGTCTATAAAACGACATACATCCGCGTTCGGTGTACTATTTCTACGCGCATCGTCAGCGTCAGTACGTACGGTTCGCGGAGGCGACGTTCAGTGAGTTTGTGACATATCTATGATATGCCGTGCTTTTTACACAATCAACGAGTTTGTGAACGATCTATGACATACATGGCATTTCTTTATAGCATTGGCGCGAATATTTCAGGAATTATTAGTTGTATATGTCGACAATGAAGTGAAATTAACACAGATTTGTTTGTTGGTACAATGTTTTTATTGATAATGAACTTTTATTAATTTCTGGCTCTGTGTAAAGAATTGTAAAACATTTATAAATGATTTAGTTGATAATTAGATTAGAATGAAGCTAGGATTAGAAGCAGAGATACTTTGCTTATTGGTCATTTTGATAGACATAGCTCTAGCAACACGAGGACATTTCATTAAAAAGCGGCTGTTTCACACAGCATACAAACGCCATACAATTTTAGACCACTCACAACTATGCAAGTCATTTGGATGCATAAATGGTAACTGTGTAGCATCGGAATTGCGGAGGTTCAGGATTGTCTGCACGTGTTTTCCCGGTTACGAAGGCAAGCTATGCCATCGACTAGCGTGTCCGTACCAATGTGGACCGTACGGCACCTGCGCGAAGGAAGGCGATATGTTGTACTGCAGATGTAAAAGCGGCTGGTATGGTCCTAGATGCGACTCCATGCAGCCTACGATCGAGATAATAGACAATATTCATGGACACAAGGATCGCAAACGCAAAACGGACAAAGCTATAACATTCTCAAATCTACCAGGATTAGTTACTAAACACAAAACAGCCTTCGAGAAATCAAAGAAATCTAACTGGTTTGCGCATCATGTGACCCCTCACGTGACCTCTCACTTTCACGCACACGCTGTTGTAGACAAAAGTATCCGACCTGACGTGTGCGCACCAGGGTTTCAGTGTTTTCATGGACGATGTGATAGAAAGTCTATGATGTACGGCATATTTCGTTGTATTTGTGAGAAAGGCTATATGGGACTGTTCTGTTCCAAGAGGTGCACACTGCGCTGCCGGAATGAAGGACAATGCACAGTGTTGGATGATGGACACCAGTACTGTATATGTCCGTTTGACTTCACCGGCCATTACTGTGAACATAGGAGACGGAACTAAAGCAGTCAATATGAGACACGCCATGTGAGTTTGTACCTTCGGAAATCTGCGTAATTTCATGAAATACGTTTATAAAATTTACAATGTTTTCCGTAAATGTCGTCAAAACCTGACAACATTTTCAGAGTACATGCGGAATTATATTATTTATATTCCGCATGTAGTCTGAAAATTGTGTCGGTTCCACATGTATTCTAACAAATACAATAGATCGTTAGTAGGCTAAAGGAGTTTGATATTTGAACGGGAGATACAATAGTCACCCATCCCATAATTCCTATTTCTCCAGACACGGCCACATAATTATTTGGTCTATAGCCTGTTTTCTGTTCAACTAATGGATGAAATTCTTTGTATAATGTATTGTACCATAACAATGATAAATGTAAAGTCATACAGTTGCTGTAAGCCCACACCGGCTTATATATAAAGGTACATGCCTACTCACTAGGAACAAAATGTTCTTTATATGAATATTGTGTCCGACTCACTATTCCACCAGTTCTACAAATTGCAATTGCCCGCTATACAGTTATAATCATTTAGTAATATGTATTTTGCTGATAGTGACTCACGGTGGTATCAGGCTATTTTCATATGCAAATGAGGCATGATATGTTTTAATTGTTTTTACAAATTAAATGCGGTACCTGAACAAATAATATTTTCTACAGATTATAAAGTACATGTATGATCATTGCACATCAAAAAATAAACACAGATAATAAATAGTAATGTCCGTTAAATTTCAAGGAAACACGGTTATCACCCCTGTTATCAGTGTGGAAATTTAAGTCTGATATAAAATGTTTAATAATGCTAATCAATACGTGGAATAATGGTGACTGAATGTTTATTTTGCCAGAAAACTTGTCAGATGATGTCTCTGATAAAAAAAACATTGTGTGTCTACTGAGTGGGCATGCGCCTTTAACATATGTATTTATTTATTTCCTTGACGAAATCCACGACAGTACTGACACTGTGTATACATATTTGTACCTATTAATTGTAATGTCATTTGCTGATGTTTTACTCCACGTAATATTAAAGAGCCTTTATACACACCAGGCACGATAATTCTTTAAAGTTAGAAAGATATGGTTTCAAGGAGTTTTTGTTTCATAAGGGTGATGCTATGCTTGTATATAACACATGGGATTATTATCTCATTACTTTGTATTATACGGCGAATGTAGTTGCCATCTGTGTCATGTTGGTCTGCTCGGGCTAACGGTCAGTCTCACATGTATGGTGCTGCAACAAAAGGGCATAGTCTATAAAGTCAGAATGTCCCTTAAGGCACAGAGTCTCAGATGATGTCAGGTATTCAATTTACGTTGTTCGCTTCGTGCACTGCAAATTATATTTTATCATCAAGTCACACCATGCCAATTACAGAGGAACCCCTCTAAAATATGGATGTTTAAGGTAGATGTGTTTCGCTGTTATGTATCTCTGATTACTATGACTTTTCATAATTGCAAATGTCAGATTAACAGTGGAAAATCTCCAAACCGGATACCCTGGGCAACTCCAATTCAAAACGTGTGCGTCATATCCAAGCAAACTTGCATTACCAGAAACTATGATGAACAATTTACATTATTTGGTTAGGCATTTTCGCGAAAAAAACTCATTGTTTATGCGACCCATACATGTATCTATCATTGGGTTAAAACAGTCGCTACTATATTCAGTAGTTGACAATTTCTGCGCATATCTGAGACGCCGTGCGCTTAATTGCGAGTCACCATTAAATAATGATCGTGGCAATCCTTATTTGGCTGCTCATATGTATGTCATAGTACGGTGGCAATGTGTTTACTCGGTAAGGTATCCGCCAGGGTGCAGTGCTCACGCATACTGCATCATTTACTGAATCAGTACAATGTAGGCGTCAGCACTGCACCTTGCCGAATACCTGATTCACCGTAAAGACATTTTCTCCATTTTATGATATTAGATGAGAAGCCAAATAAGGACTGTATCGGTAGTCGTAAGCACTGCACCCTGACGAATACCTGGATCTTATTGTATACGTACTTTCGTAACGCACAATGCAACGTAATACGTCAATATTTGGTCCATATTGACGTCTCGTGAGTTCATATTGGTCAGTGTCGGAATTACGCGTCACCTCGCAAAATATTTCCTTCTAAATCACCACCAATTTATTTAGTTTGATTACATTTTGTATATTTTTAAAGTTCATATTAATTACACGTATATAATAAAAAGGTTGTTTGATTTGTATGTGGATAAATGCCACTCGTTCCGCCGCGCAACGATATTGCGCTCCTAAAGTATATCCTAAATATATCCACATACAAATCAAATAACCTATAAGTGTAATATCTCGGACGCAGTTGTGCGGGGGAGGAAGTTACAGCGTCAATATATTGGCGTACACTGTAACAACCATTGCCATAACATGTGACAGGCACGATCATAACACTGTAAATACAGTTGTCATGTCGGGAATGACGGATTGGGTACTTAGTAACAAATTACAGTGTTTACGGAAGAGGAAACTGTCATTGCATAACACAGATGATTAGATTTGGCGGCTATTACATACCTGTAATAAGCATTGTTAAACCTGCACTGATATGAAAATACATGTAATACTGCAACTGCAATTTCAATGTTGAAACAGGATTTAGTGACGCCAATTTAAATTGCAACAGTGCCCTTTCTGTTGGATCCGTATCCAATGTAAGATATGATGACTAAATTTGCCAAATGTTACGACGTTGTTGATTGGTGAAAGTCTGACTGACGTCATAAATCGCCACGAATAGCAGGCTCTTGATAGGCATCGTCGTTGTTCAATGAATTAAGGAATAAAACCCATTACTTATATTTACATACGGCGTTAAAATTAGGAATCGTATTGTTTTACGTAATTTTGTCGCATTTCACAGAACAGCGACATTGACGGACTTTGACGAATCAACAACATGGGTGTTTCCATTAAGAATTTAAGGACTGTGTAAATATTTGAAAATATAATGCTAATGTAAGTAATACGACCAGTCGCTATTGCGTTTAGAGTGTATCTAAAAGCAATTTGTCTGATTAAAGCTTGAGCGTAATAAGTTGGAATTCTTGCACATGTCAATGTTTTATTAGCAGAATAGAAAGTGTTACACTATTATTTTTAACACAATTGACTACAATAGAGGATGGTGTTATGCCTTAAATATTCTGCATTTAATAGATGTAATGATCTCACCGTTGCATACTATCCCTGATACATGTTTCATAGTGTTCATTTTGTTAAACATTGTCGATTACAAAACATAATCGTGATAAGTAAATGGTGTTCGTGTTCTTTGTTGTGTAACTACATGTTACAACGTACGGGGACACCGTCAAACTGTATCTGAATAAATGGGGCTTATGCCATTTGTGACCTCACTCTGGTAGCTCTTAAGGACCCGTGGGGCCGCTGATAATCCAATGCATAATTGCTTCATAAATGTGAAGGGATATATGCATAACATACATGTGAACACTTTCTTCTTACTATATCCCACACAGTGCATGGAGTTTCCATCTCGGCCATCTTAGTGTGTACAAGCCATCGGCCAGTTTTTCCTCTTACTGAGTTTGACACATACCACTAATAATATGACAAACACATGAATAAAATTTAGTGCAACAAGATGGGGATACATCAGACAACAGCGTGCTATGCCTTGTTTTCATCATTGTACATACAAAGTCTGATATATGAAGGGTTTGTTGATCCTTTGTTAAAATGTTTGAGAATTCTGTAAAGACTCTGTAACAGTAAGAACAATACACAGTATTGTAGACATATATCTGTATTACCATGCATACTGTATCGATTCCAATGACTTGTAAGTAGCTATCTGAGTGTAGTGTTACTACTGTCTATTTTGCCTGCTATGCGACTAAATACGGCTTTTACCTGTGTCAGATGTACTTTTAATAATAGACAGTGCATCAAGTTTGACATTTTACATATGGAAAAAGTGTACATTGTATATTATGTGAGTGATGGTAGAAAATCTCATATATCTAGCATTTAGTGTTGTCTGCTGAAATAATATTTATAGGACGTTATCATTCTATATATCTGGGACGTATATTACCAAATTTGATTAGACTTGCTGCCATATTATTGGCTGTAGGTGTCAAACGCTCCAAGTGGTGAAACTGTCCGATAGCATGTACAAATTAAGATGGCGGAGAAGGCAACTCAATGATCTGTATAATATACTCTAAGAAGAATAGGGACAGATATACTTTATATAGATATTCTGTCACATGTATGATTCTACTACTCTTGAAACAAATTGTCATATTCTATATAGTTAGTCCTTAAGAAATAAAACCATGGGCAGTTGAAAAACATTTGGTCTGTTTAAAGTGCTCTTTGGAAACTTTAAACAGACCAACTGTTTTTCATACCACAGTAAACACAACTGCCATTGGTTGTATTACTTATATTTACACTACCGTTTTGGATAGTTTCGAAGATGTAAATAACCATATACGGTGTAAACAATAGGAATCTTATTGTTTTACGTCGTTTTGTCGCAATCCGTGGAACAGCGGCGTTGCCGGTCAATAGCGTGACGTTATTGACAACGACGATGAACGTCATGTAATATATTGACGTCAAACAAACGTTAACGAATCAAAAACGTCGCGCGACGTAACATGGGGATAATGTAATGTACTGCCTACTGGGATATAAACGCAATACGTTGAATGGGCTTTTCCATTATAGTACCGTGAGTGTAAATATTCGTCTATAAGTTGATATTTGGAACGCAAAATCTATATAAACTCAAATAATTAGAGCTAGCATTACATATTTAGAGCTAGCTCCAAATCATTTGAAGAGATCTCTAAATCATTTGAAGCTAGCTATAAATATTTAGAGCTAGCAATAATTATTTGAGATTATGTAGATTCGGCGATCCGGAAACGCCAAATCTACATAAAGTAAAAATATAATGCTAGCTCTAAATATTTAACGCAAGCTCGAACTATTTAATGCTAACTCTAAGTATAATTAATTCTAGCATTAAATATGCAGAGCTCCCTCCAAATAATTTGAAGAGCTCTCTGAATCAGTTGGAGCTAGCTATAAGTATTTAGAGATAGCATTGATTATTTGAGTGTATGTAGATTTTGCGTTCCCTATTGATACGGAGCTACATCATGTACATGTAGACGCGCAGTTCATGGACTGAATGATTAACAGCATAAATACTGACCAGACTGGGCAGATGCACAGGATGATCCGGGTCTACACTGGTTGCAAAGAAAAAAAAGCACTATTTGTTCCAGTCACAAAGACATATTACCACGTTTGCCGCCATCATGGTTTAGGGGTTGGTGTACTATCTGATCCACTAGTAGATAGATCACTGAATAATATGATCTATCGGACGAGACAATGAAACTTATGGTATTTCCAACAATTGTAGAGTCTTATTCTCATACGTGTACCAGTTACATGTATGAATAAGTCAATCAAGTGATTTTGTACCTAAGAAGATGTGCGATTTGTTTGCATAAAATATACTTTCACAGTGAAATAAAAAAAAAACACAATACATTGTTAGCAGCATTACGAACCCTTCATTGATGGAAGGGGCGAGCCGTGCAGATCCTGACCGGATCGTACGGACGCAGTTATCACATCTGTAGCCTATTTCACCAACATTGCAAAGTATACTTTTCTAGCAAAGTATACTTTGAGGGAGTAATCATTTATTTGTCCTGGAATGCATTTTTTCATATAGAACTAACGACTGCATATATGTGATGATTAAAAGTATGCAGAATTATAATACTGAATTTATTACATTATCACAGCCAAAATGGCTGTGATAATATAATAAATTCAGTATAATACAAATTAATAAATTTATCCTAATATTGAAAGTTTATCACTCAAAGTATACTTTGCTAGAAAAGTGTACTTTGCAATGTTTGTGAAATAGGCTACTGGGGCCGTTTCACTAAACGTCGTACGACTAAAATGTTCGTAAGTGAATAATTATGATTTTATATCTATTTTATATCCTAAATGGATGATTTCCTCTGTATCTAGCCCTTAGACTGCTGAGCACGAAAATCGTCGTCTGCTGTTGGTTTGCCTTCTTTCTCAATAAAAACATGTTTTGACAGCATTTTAGAATTATTTCCATTAGAAATGATTCTAAAATGTTGCCAAAGCATGTTTTTGATGATAATTATCGAAGAAAATAAACAAACAGCGGACGACACAATTAATTCAGCATTAACCTCCCTACAACAGCTACCTCTCTACAACATCCAGTTTTGCGAATTCCCATGGGTGGCTGTTGTAGAGAGGTTGCACTGTATTTAAGAGTTAAATGCCTTTCTGCCTGGTTGCTGGCATAATAATAGGGACGTACTGCTTATTCGATTGAGTATCTCTTAACCCTTTGAACCCGAAATCCCGCTATAGCGGTTTATGCAAAAAGTGCAGATCCAGATGAGCCGGCTCGTAACGAGCCGTCTCATCAGCATCTGCACTTTTTGAAAGTAATTTTAATATTTCTTAGAACAAAAACACCCCCTTTTCATAAATGGACGAATCTGAAAATCGTTTTGTGACCATTGAATTGGTCGGAACATTAGCATATCACAGTTCATTCCAGTTCCTTAGGGTTGAAAGGGATAAGTCACATATGACTGGCACGTTCAATAGGGGTGACACTATAAAAAACAATATGTTTACAGTTCCGATGTGCTCTGTAAATTCAGAGATAAAACGATAACATGCATCAAAGATGTGGAAAGCTGTACAATTCTGTTTTTTATTCTGTTTTTAACTAATAATTATCATGTATATATTTGTCTATTAACTCGATTTTTCCGTCTGTAACGCAGGGTTTTACAGATGGAAATTTCAGATGATCTGTCTGCCTATAGTGTGTCAATGAATGTAAACATGTAGTAGTTTGATTAAATTAATCACATACAGCGACGCTTTCACCAACATAATTTTATATAAAATTTTGAAAAAAATTATATATAAAATAAAAATGTGTTTTCATCATGGCCCTGTGTAAAGTGGTTTAATTGAAGATATAAGACGATACTAGGACTGCTGGGTTGTTTCTATTGTCACCCATATATGTACATAAATATCGGATTTCCTATCTTGTTTCGTTCAACAAGATACTGTAGATAGTCTTTAAATGTTGCAATAAGTACAACGCTTTATATTTAGAACCAGCGTTTTCCAGCCTTGTTGTCGTAAATCCACGAGACGCGAGACGCGCACCATGTTACAGCATGTGCATGCTCGATTCGGTGTCAATTCGGGCAGCCAATAGACAAATTTATTAAAACTTCAATTATATGTACTATAACACTAACGTAATTATTATTAAGATGTTGTATTTTTGTTTCGGAAAAGCAATTCCAGTGAGCAGTAAAACTTTGTGAACGTTTTTTTACCTGTACCTGTTCCTTGAAAGGTAAATTCCCACTCAGTAGGCACAACATGTTATTTATAGGAATTAAATAAGTGTATAATTGTGTCACAGTTCTAAAACTTACGAGTGTCCGCTATACAGATATAACACTTTAGTAATATTTATTTAACTGATAGTGACTCGCGGTGGTATCAGGCTATTTTCCAATGCAAATGAGGCATGATATTGTTTAATTATTTATACTAATTAAATGAGTCACCTGAACAAATAATATTTTCGACAAATTATTAAGTATGATCATTGCACATCAAAACATAAATACAGAGAAAAAATAGTATTATCCGTTAACAGTTTAAGAAAACAAGGTTATCGCCCCTGATATCAGTGTGGAAATTAACGTCTGATATAAAATGTATAATAATGCCAATCAATATATATGTGGGGTGATGGTGAATGAATGTTTATTTTGCCAGAAAATGTATCGGATGATGTCTCTGATATAAAGAACTGTTTGTGCCTACTGCGTGGGCATGTACCTTTAACCCTTTGAAGGCGAAAGCCCGCTATAGCTATTAAGTATGATCATTGCACATCAAAAAATAAATACAAATAGTAAATATTAATGTCCGTTGACATTTTAAGGAAACATGGTTATCGCCTCTGATATCAGTGTGGAAATTTACGTTTACGTATAAAATGTATAATAATGCCAATCCATACGTGGTATAATGATGAATGAATGCTTGTTTTGCCAGAAAATGTCCCAGGTCTAATATAAAGAACAGTATGTGCCTACTGAGTGGGCATGTACCTTTAAAATGGTCGTGATGTTATGTACGTAACGTGTAATCAATCAACAGAAGGACAGCAACATGCTTATACCTACGTCACAAACATCAATTCACACGGCGTCGACACAAAACGTGCTTTGCGAGTTGTACACAGATAGTTGGCAATCATCAACAGTTGTTGACAGGGTCAGCGGGAAAAGAGGGGTAAGTCCATGAACCCCTTTCCTTGACTGGTCTATTCAATTGTGATAGATAGGGAGACAGAGAGAGAGAGAGAGAGAGAGAGAGAGAGAGAGAGAGAGAGAGAGAGAGAGAGAGAGAGAGAGAGAGAGAGAGAGAGAGAGAGAGAGAGAGAGACACACACACACGCACAGAGAGAGAGAGAGAGAGAGAGAGAGAGAGAGAGAGAGAGAGAGAGAGAGAGAGAGAGAGAGAGAGAGAGAGAGAGAGAGGTGTTGTAATCATCAATTTATATCAACAATAGTGTTTCCAAATCTTACTAGAAAGACTTGAAGAGTCTGAAGAAAAACGTACACAGTCACAAAGCGATGCTCACAGTGTTTGTAGCTGACAGCGGCGCTCATACAGAGCGTTCTTGAAGTTGTTGACTGCATCATATATTATCTGTAGTTTAGCTACATGTATGCTAATCAACACTCAGTTGTTCCCGCCTTTTTAGTATCTATTTGAACATTTGCACAGTGACATAGAAATCCAATCAACTAAGCAACTGTATCACTATCAGAAATAAATTAATAAATCCATTTAAGTAACTGTTGCGTGGAAGGCAATATACGATGTACATTGGAAATGCTCCAAAATGTTACTAAACATGCGCAACCTAGACCAAGGATTTAGGGTTAGAAGGATACGAAACATCACGTTTTCCCTGAAAACCCGGTGCGCCCATCACGTGTTATGATTACTCGAGAGGATTACGTTGACGCATGTGCGACTCTGCTACCTTACAAATTGAATAGCAGTTGACGCATGCGCGTCTCGCTACCTTGGACGATTAAGCGATGTAATACCAGCAGGAGAATTCGCGCCTTTTCGAAAATGGCTAAAATGCAATATTTGTTATGTATTAATATTGAGGATATGAAACAGAAAATGTGCATATTTCTTTCTTTAGTCTTTCCCATCAGGAAATGGTTTGATTTTGTTATTACAAAAGTTATCACCTAAATATAGCAAGACATAAACAACTAGTAGCATGAGAACTCTCGCGTAAGCATCGAAATGGCAATTTGTTTATCGAAAACAGCTACATGTAAAATACAATAATAATGGTATTATAATATTAAGGATATGGCGCAGAAAATGTACAGACATGTTTCTTGCTTTAGGCCTTTATTTTTTTATTATTTGTTTTGCAAACCCGCCGCCGAAAATTTAGCATTTTTAAAAAAAAAAAAAAATTAAAAAATAAATTTAATTATTTTGTTTTCATTTTTTTTTGATGACTAAATGTTTTATTTTCACTTTTCAATACATTATGTACACTGTATAGCAATTGAACATAATAGTATCTAATTATACTACACAAGTTACATACAAAATGTAGAAAGTAGTGTTGAGAAGAGGTTAAAGTTAGGGGAGATAATCATGAGAAAAAGAAGGAAAGAAATATTTACATTTGTGTTCCTATGAAATAGACCTGTTTAACTGAATATTAAACCTACCCCACTTGATAATGTGTTGTTCTCGTTTATCCTTCAAGTTTTTATGTGGGTATTTTCTGTTCTATCTGATTTCTGTTCTTCAAGTAATTTATGAATGATTCGAACATTATATCGCGTTTTTCATATTTACATTTTAATATGAAATATTTTCCTAGAGTTTTGTTTGTTTGTTTGTTTGTTTGTTGGGGTTTAACGGCCTATCAACAGCTAAGGTAATTTAAGGCCGGGTCATTGGGTTTAGTACTAAATACCATATATTATCTGTAAAAGTACATGTACATGTTCAAGTACATGTACACATGTGGGGGGGGGGGAATCCCAAAATCAGAACTGAATATTTACAATAACAAAACTATATATTCAGCCCTGAAATCAATCAGAATAATCCTGATCTGATGCCAGGTCCTCGCCAGCCAAAGATAAAAACGTACCTGAGGGCCAAACCAGGCAAATCGTGATTCCTAGAAGGAGGAACCCATACCGTTAATTTACGCCGTCTCATTCGCCCGACCACCACCCACTTTTCCTAGAGTAACGATGAAATTAAGTTGTTGTGCCAAAAGTCCATTATTATTATTTTATTCCTATATTAATGTTTTTAACATTCATTCATTATGCATGTTATAAACTTGTCATTTAGGTTGAGACCAAAAATGTTGCACATGGGTAAATTCCCAGAATAAGTGTTATATATTTTCAACATAGGTAGAGCAGAAATCACATAGGCTACTACTTACTATATTACAGCGATATAGTCATTTATTAATTCCCACAATTCGCACCAGGTATTTGTATTGGACGTTGTGTAATGTGGAATCTATAGTACAATTGGAAATTAACGTGTAAATGTGTTGCCAACATACATAGAGTAACATCTGAAAACTCGCTTGTCCATATTTGTTGAGATTTTTCCCGTGGCAACGATTCTGATGTGGTGCCAAATCATGATTATTTTTGATGTTATATAGCGCACCAAAGACAATGTCTTGTGTGTTTTATGTTTGCACTAAACGTTCTTTTGAAAATCCAAAAATTCTCATTAAGAATCAAGTACTGGGTATTTCTTAAATTCATATGTTCTCGATTTTTATTTACGTTGAAGGTAACCAATTCTTCTTCAAAACAACAGAGTTATGAGATTACAGCAAACTGTACAATAATCATGATAATGGATAAACAGTTTCACATTTCCTGCACTATGTTGCATAAAAATCAACATTCCATTTATGATTAGTATTAAAGATATTAAGGGAAAAATTTACTGTAAACATATCTAAAATCATAACATCACACCGTTCGGAAACCATGTGATCCCACACCCTGTAATATATTGTTTAGAAGCTATTGTTGCACATGTAAGTGTTGTATACATTGTACAATGTCGTATTAATTAATGTTTAAAATAACATAAGACTATTATAATGTCTGCAAAGATATAGATGTACAAACATATGGGCCCCGCTCTGTGAAAACCAGCCTTAATGACAACGTCATGAAAACCTGAAAATGACGTCGCAAAGTTACGATTAAATTTACCAACGTCACGTCGGATTTTGACACTCGAAATAGTTGAGTCATTGCAATAAGTTGTCCTCTTTATAACCGTACGCTTTACTATTTGTGGCTCACAAACATTGTAATGTTGGATACGCGTAGCAGAATTTAAGTTGTTTTCATAGTAGTTCAGAAAGTTGTCTGTTTTTTCGGTTTCCTTCAAGAAAACACGTAGTGATTTTGTCGATTATTTTTTATACAAATGGGCATATTACAAATTATTTTTATAATATATATGGACGACTTGTGCCCTGACATTTGAAACTAAATAACCATACGACCGGCATTTTTTAGTATGTAATCATATTGCGAACATTGCTTTTAAACTTTATTTATAATTATTTATGCAACAATTACAAACAAACGCAGGAACAATTGTAGTCGGCGTAGACGGAGGCGTCTGTATGTTTCTTATTTTGGGTTGAAACCGGAATACTCAAAGAAAACAAACGTATCCTGTCTGGCGACCACCATCAGATATAAATGTACATATACATTGAGGATCGAACCCGGGGCGCATGTGCGCGCTCTTTACTAATTGTGCTAAACGGTCTTGTTCAGATTACGTGGAAGTGTGCCAGCAAACGTTACTTTTATTCACGAAAATGTAAAGAGTTGGCTCATTAACTGGGACACGTATTCTGGATAAAAATGGTCACGAATAGTACTGGGCACAGGGCTTAATTCGTTTAATTTACTGTTTCGCCTGTCGAATGTTTCGAAAATCAACATAATACAATTTGGAAATTTTCAGAAAAATAAGCATATCATAGATGTAAAATTATGGTAGTCAAATATACACGGTTCCTGGCATATCGCATCATGGTGACACTGGGCCAAACATGTTTTAGTAGTTCGTGTGTTGGTATTGTGTCACATACATACTTACTGCGAACATAATTGTAGCCACCAATGCCTTAGCCTACTGATTTGTATCTTAATCTGCTACCACTTACATGTACCTTAAACAAAATATCACATTGAATCAGCCGTACGATTGCAGTTTGATAGCATTGTAAATATTCTTTAAAATTACCACTTGCAAATATGGTTATATGAATGTATAGCAATTTTACTAGTATATTTGCAATCATTGCAGACACTGATCAGACTGCACAGATCTCCAACATGTACATTACATTTAAGATGTCAGACTTAAGAAGTCCGATTGAACTCGTGAAAAAGTCTTACTTTCTCCAAAATACTAAATTCCAGATACAAACTCGTTAACTTGACTGATTTTAAAATTCGTTTGTACGCAAGAGGCTGTCACGTGACCAGAATTTCCCGCCAATCTAAATATAGCTCGACTGTTGTTAGTGAGGGTCTGTACAAAAGAATTTCCACTAGCGTCGAGCGACGGAACAAGGAGTGGTAATACAAAAACTATTATCTGGCAATAATATTAATTTTCAAGTACGTGTAAATATTGCATTCAGTAGCTCATATATGACATTTCATAAGTATTGTTATTGCAGAACCATATTTATCACGTGTATGCTCTATTTTCATTTTCAGTGATCAAAAGGTAAACAATGTTAAACTATTTCATGCCACTGTTCAATAACTATCTTGTAATATGGGCATCCGGCTGAGAACATGGACCTTGAGATATATGTGACCAGCGTGGACCAATATCAGCCTGCTCATCCGAGCAGTCTGCTCAGTGCCTACACTGTTCGTCTTTCAACTAATGTTGTAGCAATAATCACACCAGCAAGGCGAGTACATGCAAATCATACTGTGTGAGGTACAACAAAGTATGTCTCCAATTATTGCCAATTAACGCAATTGATGTAAGGTCCTGTATCTCAGCAGGCGGTCCATAAACTGTAAAGGAGAAGAATTCACATAAGCTTTTATAAAGCTTGTTTTCTAATCCTATTATTAGTTCTCTTGTGTATATGTAACATGCTATCTATGAAATAAAATATTGTTTAAACTAAATAGACACACATTCCAGATTTGCAGATTAAACGCGTCTAATTTCAAACGAGCCGCTTCGAACAAATGTCGCAGGGTGTGGAGCCGCATTCCAACGAAATCTATTTTGTGATCGGGACAAATTTAGTGTATTAGGGCGGTTACAGTCTTCCACTTGGCGTGCTCGGTGTAATTAGTGACTGCGGATTACATTCTCGAGGAAAACTTTGAGGACACCTCACGGCTTTGTGATACCCTGGATGTTATCACGCAACAGTTTCCTGTGGCGTATCCGTATGCTGTCGCGCGGACGTCAGTCACGAACATAACAAATCTATGAAGGAATCTGCATAGTACGGTTGATAAATGCGAACATAACTTTGACGAAAACTTACAAAAAGAAATCAGGCAGTAAATTCATAGACAGGGTCATGACGGGTATTCCGCACAATAACTGTTTAAGAGGACACGCATTTTCCCATAGACCTGCTACCTGCTAGTACGGGGTACATGTACATTAGCCCGTCAGTCAGTCATATTGGCTACACAGGAAAACGTTCCTCCCGCTTTCTGAGATGTAAATATAATTCCGAAAGTCAGGAATGGACAGTCGATTATTAATTTGTTTAAAAATCCCTGGGGGTGTCCGACTACCCTCTAGACCCCATCGGACGCTGTTCAAAGTCATTGATATGTGCTGCCATAGGCCTATCCAAATTCTGGTCATTCATTTCTACAGAAAACAAATGAATTTGTTTCAATCACCGATACGATGTGCATATAATTTACAACACCAGTAATGCCGTTTAGTTTGTTGGTCTTTGGTGACGTAATGTCTACATCAATAAATGACGTAAATTATATTTTGGCCTAAATTCTGAAATAAATTCAATGCATCTTTCTATTATTCGTTTATTCTCTCAGGTCACATAGTTATGACAACATGAGGTAAATACAATACAATATCATGAAATGACACAATGGCTACTCAAGATAAATTACTATTCAAATGTATAAATATAACGACTATAGATGACCATGTAACGGTGACCTTAATTCAAATATCTGAAAACATAAAGTTGAGCATTGATTTGGAAATATATGTTTTATATGTAATTACGATTTAATATCTTTGGGAGGACACCATTCTTAGATGGTTTTCTCAAGAACATGTTCGACCCAGTGGACATCTATATATATGTGTATTCAGGATGACGACACATCTATATCATTATGAATCTATTATGGCGATTGTGGCAAATTACGAAGCCGCAGGTCGGCTAATTATAGATTTAAAATCGATAGTGGTGCGTTTGTTTTGTTCACTACATGTACATGTCATAGTTTTATTCTGTTAAATGTTTGATAGTATACATACTAACACTTGTAGATACATTTACTGTAACGTATCACCAAAGTACTGTATGCTGTTGAGTTGCATTGTACAAACGTCCCCGTTTCAATAACGTCATTTTCTCGATGACGTTGCGTTTTTTTTCTCTGCGTCATTCACATGGTGCTACAAAAAGTGAGATAAAACAAAAACTATGAAACATAATTGCATTTTCTTTTCAGAATATTGTTTTTGAAAGGTGTCTGCATCAGAAAATGTAAACAAGTGAAAATCGAAAATTTTGTCATTAATGCTGGTTTTCCCAGAGCGCGGCCCAACGAAAAATAAAATTGCAAATTTTTGTTTTTATTTTATTTGTTTCCCTCCTACGGTCGTTCGTAGAACAAACAATTAAAAAAAAAAGGCCTAAAATTAGTCTATCCTACTGTATCAGGAAATTGTTAATCTTGCTATTACAAAATAAATCATCCAAATATAGTAATAAATAAAAACACTACATATGTCTCTGTCATAGCGAATCACATAATTATGTGGACGTGGTTTTGTGACTAATGTAGATCCAGATCAGCATGTGCATCCGCACAGTCTGATCAGTATCAACATTGTTCTCGAGATTCCATCGACAAAACACCCGTAATGCTTATAAGAAGCAATATATATCGTTATTATAATCGTGCTTTCGTTTCCCATTTAAACACAATGCAATGCAAGACGTCAATATGTTTCCATATTGACATCTCGTGAGTTCATATTGGTTAGTGCCGGTGTAGCATTAAATGTTGACCCTCGTTGAAAACTGACCTGCCGGGTTATTTCTCAACGGATTTTGATCAAAGTTCAACGTTGTAAACTGACCACGGGTCATTAAATAATGACACATCGCGCACGTTACGATTTGACCCCACGTGTGAAATTATGACCCCCAGTTAAAACTGACCCGGGGTCAATTACCAACGTTGAAAATTGAACCTGGGGTCAATATTTCACATTGCGACAAAATCGTCAGTTTGAGACCTTATCAATAGACCAGCTAATTATTATCCCCCCACAGACGAAGCTTAGGAGGGTGGGGGTATATATCAGTCAGTTTGTCTATCGCTCTGTCTGTCGGTTTGTTGGAAATTCTCTTCCGCTCTATATCTTCGATATTATTTGACCTAGGGACATGACACTTGATGTGTCGATACATCATAACCCAAAGGTGTGTTGCGTACCGAAAGTAGGTCACCGTGACCTGTTTTTCACGCTTGACTGCATTTGGTAAAAACTTTCCTTCAGCTCCCTGTATCCCATACTATTTGATCTAGGATCACGAAACTTGATGTGTGGATGCATAATAACCCAAATGTTGCGTACCAAAAGTAGGTCAACACGACATAATGTTCACGCTTTTGACCGCATTTGGACCAAAATTCCCTTCCGCTCCACATCTCCCAATCTATTTGACTAAGGGACACGAAACTTGATGTGTGGATGCGTCATACATGTAGTCGCTATAAATGTGCCATTTGTATATGTTATCTCCATTGAGATAGCATATTATGTCACGCAAATTTCTATGGGGGCAGCCATATTGACGTGCTACGCCTAAACGGCGAGTACGACCAAGAAAATAGTGACCTGTACCAAGTTATCCTATGGCGTTTTGGCCTGTCTGACTTTGTATTTAAAACTGTACATATACTATTCTTTATATTTTTCACAGTTGTTGGGCTCAGTCTATCAGGTAAATTCTGGAAAATACGAACCAAGCCATTTCGTGCGTATGAATACAGCAGCTATTATCTTTGTTCTCACAGTTAGGTAGCAGTGACTGACCAGTTAACCGCCAGTTTCGTACACTTCTTTCTGGGAGTTTCAAACGGTAATTTATTCTAGAGAAAACGTATGGATGGGAATGGGTTTACACCATCACAGTGCATTTGCCTCTGGCTGACCTTGAGAAAATATGCAACGTTCAGTCTCTAGATCCGCAAGCGATCAGTTTTTGTGGAGATAACATATTTCAGTACTTTCAGTACCGGTACTTTGATTTATTTATGGAGCGTCAAACAGTGTAGATCCAGATCGGCTCACATGAGTGTTCTGGCTTATATGTTTTCGGTAATTAAATGGGACCAATGTCAATGAGTATTGATTCTTAACGACATTTTCTTCAACAGTATAACTATAATGTACGTTGTACGATCCCAAATGTCAGGGCCGTAACCAGGAAGTCAAAAACGAGGAGGCAGGGTTCATTCCCCGCCCCCGCCGCCGCCCCGCCCCCCCCCCCCCCACACACACACGGACAAAAAGTACGAGTATTTATTATAATATCTAAAAATACTGACAGAGCAGATTCTGATGATACGGCTCGTTATGAGTTGGCTCACCTGTGTCTACACAATTTTGTTGAAACTTGCGAACGTATTACTAGGTAATACATATATATATTTGACTTCAATGATAATTGCTTCATAAGAGTTATGTGATATATGAATATAAGATATGCGAATAGTGTCTAGTTGCGAACGTAACTCTTGCAATTTACTCCTATAAAGACCGTCTCTAGTTACGGTACGGGAGTAATTGTAAGAGTTACCGTTCGCAACTAAATATTGTCTTGTTACTGTATACTATATGTTGCATTGAGTTGCCATCTCCGCCATCTTTGTATGTACAAACCATCGTACAGTTTCATCACTTCGTGCGTTTGACAGATACAGTAAGTAATAGGACAGTAAACCAAATAGAATTTGGTGAAATACATAATAGACAGATATGAGAACGGCAGTCTATACATAATATGCCAGCAAACTATACAAAAGACGAGATATCTGAGCATTCCTCCCATCAATCTGAAAATAAATTTCAACATGTAAACTTGCCAATCTGATACACAGCCTATGTTACTGTACACGTTACGCATAGGTAAAGCCATATTTGCTCGCATAGTAGGTGAGTAGACACCAGAGACAATACACTCAGGTAACTGCTTACATGTCACTGGATTTGATAGCTAATAACAGAGTACAGTAGTGGGTATATATGGTATGTGTTGTGTGGTTTTCCAGGTAAAAGTGATACTCTGTGCCATTTTCTGTGTATGAAGCTATTTATAATTGTGGTTCATGTTGTTAATAAACACAGGCACAAACCTGTCGTGAAAACTGACATATTTTACAGTTTGGTGTAATATAATTCATAGGAGTCCGTTCTCCTGGCTTTTCTACATGTGATTAGCTACATTATATCATACGTTCTACTTTGCATATTGAGATCGTTGTCAAACGGAAAAACAGCTGAAACTGGCTGATGGCTGGAACACACACAGATGACCGATTTGGCAACCCCAGATGTCGTATACGATACAATAAAGAGGCAATGTTCACATATATATTACACATTATATTCCATCACATTTACAAAGCAATTATCTTTGAATCAAACGATGATTAGGTCCTTAAAGGTACATGCCCACTCATAGGCACACACTGTTCGATATAGAAATTAAATAAGTGTATAATTGTGTCACTATTCCACCAGTTCTACAAATCATGAGTGCCAGCTATACAGATACAATCATTTAGTAATGTTTATTTTACTGATTGTGACGCGCGATGGTATCAGGCTATTTTCATATGCAAATGAGGCATGATATTTTTTAAATTATTTGTAATAAGTAAATGCGTCACCTGAAAAAAATAATTATTTTCGACAGATTATAAAGTACATGTAGTTATATCACATATCTCTCTTGAAATAAATACTGTTTAAACCAAACCAGTAAAGTTTATTTTCAAATGACAAATGTCGCAATCATATTTGTTTCAGTGCTATTCGATCACACCGTTAAAGATACGTACGGCAATGTTGTGTTTGCAAAATTTTACACTTTTCGGAAATAAAAATCATAGGTTTCATTGGGATTCGAACCCACACGTTGATTGTCCACTAATGGTGCAAATTCGAAATCTTGAAATAATACATACATTGATTAAGGTATGACTGTATACTTTATTGTATCATTTCGAAGTCAAAATTATACAACATTAAACTGTGAAAGTACCTCTGACATGTACTATACCAAAATATTCGTTGAAATGTGTATCAGCCCATAGAAGTAGGTAAAATGTGTAGTAATGCAAACATATTTAACTGTGGGTGAACATGGGGTGTTTTGGCGCTTGGCACTCGAGAAAAATGTGCAATGGAACTGGAATAAAAAATACATAGAAACTGCTGCCAGTGATCAAGGTACAGCAAGCTATCATTTATTACAGTTCAAATGCCCATGTAATTGAGGTATTTGCCAGTTTCTGTTTGAAAAACTTTGATGAATTGTCAAAAAATAATCTCCATTTTGAAAGTAGACCCAGAAATGTATAGTGGTCAATAATTGGAAAGATAATGTTAAAGTTATCTCCCTTGTTTTTATATAATACATTATATATGCATCTTACACAGGTGTGAATGTACAGTAAAATACAGCAAAAGATGTGATCCATGGCAACATAAAAAATAATAATACCATTGTATTGTAAATGTATATCTATAAGAGACAACCCATGTAATGTAAAGAAAAAATTGATTACACTGCAATATAATTACATGTATGTGGCTGTGACTGAAGAAATGGGGCGTATGGGTTTTGTGATCAATGCAGCTCCTCAGACTGATCAAATACATGTAGAAAACTCCTGTAGCCTGATAATGATATATAGTACTTTAGAAGCATGACAGATGATACACTAATGGAATGGTGACCAGAGCAGATTCTGATCAGATTGTGTATATGCACTGACCAATATGGGTCTGCACTCGTCCCATTTCTCCAGTCACAGCCACATATAGTTTCCAAACAAAAGCTAATTGATCATTAATATACAGCTCGGAGTTTTTCAAGTCTAACTGTAAGGCTAATTGTGACATGTATCTGAGTGTACATTGAGCATGGAATTGAAAATATAATTATCATAAATGTTGAAATGTCACACTGTGTCCGCACCACACAAATATTAAGTTTTAAAATGTGTATATTTGATTTATTGGTGTTTAGCGACCTATCAACGGCTAAGTACAGTGAAACTGGTTTCTGGTCACAAACACCCCCATGCTGAGGTTCAGTTGCATCATTTGGCAGTAGGTATCCCCAGACACCTCGTTCTTGTGATTGCGAGCGTGTTCCAGCATGCCCGACACCACAGAGCAGCGAGACACAGTTCACTTCATCGACACGGAGAGAATGACATAGTCGCTGTTGTTTCACTTCATCGACACGGAGAGAATGACATGGTCGCTGTTGTTTCACTTCATCGACACGTAGAGAATGACATCGTCGCTGTTGTACATGTAGTCGTGGAGTTGTAATATTAGACCTGCCGCATAGACAGATGGTTGAACAATAGTATTGTTTGACTGCCGTACCATTTGGTGCATTGCCAGCCCTGTAACGACAGCAACAATATAGCAACTCCATGCCCCGTATAATATACAGTACAAGCTAAAGCAAATACAAATCACAGTAAATTGAGATAATCAAAGACTCAAGCACTTGAAACTTTGCTGACAGTGGTTACCCTGCGTTACCTGGCGAAGGGTGAGTTCTACTCCGAGGCTGGCGACATCCACGGTGTCTCTAGGAGTTCGGTTTCTCGGTGTATTAAATAAATGATGTTGTCTCAGCCATCAATAATCGACTGGACAACATCAGTTTTCCAACCGAGGAACAAGACTTGGCCAACTTTAAAAAAAAGCCTTTTACAGTGTGGTCAGGATTCCAAAAACCCTGGGCGCCGTGGATGTATGGGACAGTCAGTGTCAGTCCAATTCACTTTCCTGGTTTTCAACATGCTGGACTAAGGAAGTTTATTTGACAGCTGTCGTCTGGTTGTCAAAGTCGGACCGCATATTTACATTCAAAGGGCTTGATGGATTTCCAATACTGAATAATTCTTAAGAAGTTCATAACTTAAGAAATTTCGCACGAAGTTCGCAAGAAGTTCGTACGAAAAGTATCGTAGACGTAAGAAAGTTCGTAGCGTAAGAAGTTTAGTGAAACCGGCCCCTGGTTTGGCCCTCACATACGTCTTTGGCATTTTGTACGTAACAGTTGAATCTGATTATACCCCTTCTGTGAGTATTACGATTATATTCGTAATCCTATTTTAGGGGAAGAATGCACAGCATATAAAGAAGTTCGCACATCATATTATGAACAATGCACAGCATATAAATAAGTTTGCACATCATATACTGAAGAATGCACACCATATAAAGAAGTTTTCACATCATATAATGAAGAATGCACACCATATAAACATATATGTGCATATGAGACATCTATGGCGTTCCATACAAAGCAGTACAAATGTTCGATTATCCTACAAAGGCCGTACTACTACACATGGAAAGCTGTATTTCGGTTGTAATGAGCTAAACTGTATTGTAACAATTGTCACCACGAGATTCAGTCATCAAGTATACACACACAAACCATTTCATCCGTAAATATGTAATATGGTCTGCAATGGCGGATCTAGAGGGCGGTTCCGGGGTTGCACCCCCCCCCGCCGTTCAGCCACGGAGTGTGCATAGATCACAGTTTACCACAAGTTGGAGTCTGAATTTAAATGCCGTAAAACACAGGAAAGTGAATTTCGAAGAGCTCGAAAATAGGACAACCGCATAGTTGCGAACCCTAACTCTTGCAATTACTGGAGTATATTGCAAGAGTTACCTTCGCAACTAGACAATCCCTACTCCCGTTCCCCAAATGCCGGATCCGCCCCTGGTCTGTTGTATGTTAATTGTGGACTATTGCAGTAATCAAATATGGGTATTATTTCGAAATCTTAACACTAACGACAAACAGGTCGTAATACGACGGCACTTTACGAGCCGGTTCATCAAGCGATACTAGTGTTTTCAAATATTGATTTTCTAGTCTGAATCGTTGAAACGGCTAAAGGTAGATGCCTACTCAGTAGGCACAACATGTTCTTTATATCAGAGACATCACCTTAGACATTTTCTGGCAAAGTAAACATTCATTCACCATTACCCCACACATTGATTGACATTATTATGCATTTTATATCAGTCATCAATTTCCACACTGATATCAGGGGCGATAACCGTGTTTCATTAAACTGTTAACATACATTACTATTTATTCTCTGTATTTATTTTTGAATGTGCAATGTTCATACTTTATAATCTGTCGAAAATATTATTTTTCAGGTAAAGCATTCAATTAGTATAAATAATAAAAAAATACCATGCCTCATTTGCATATAAAAATAACCTGATACCACCGCGAGTCACTATCAGTAAAACACATATTATTAAATAATTATATCTGTATATCGGGCACTTGTAATTTTTAGAACTGGTGGAATAGTGACACAATTATACACTTATTTAATGCCTATAAAGAACATTATCTGCCTACTGAGTGGGCATGTACCTTTAATACAAGTAGTAATTTCATTCGTCCATGGCCATGCAAATCAAATGACTTTTACCGATGTTTATGGGAGGCAAACATTGTGTATTCGGTTGTCACACCATTCTACATTGATCCAACATATTGATTCATATTATAGCACAACCGCTTCACAATTTATACGCCTCAGTTGTCTTGGCGACGACTTGTGACAGTTTATTTCTGGACATTGAAGCGAAGAATGTAAACATTGTTACTGTCTGTTTCACGAAACCTTACGGAGCCCCGCAGTAGACATGGATTTTTTTTTATTAATTCGTTCCCACGTAATAACAATTCGTTCCCTCAATTTAACAATTTGTTCCCTCGAATTAACAATTCGTTCCCACAATATAACTATTCGTTCCCTCGAATTAACAATTCGTTCCAATGATATAACAATTGTTATTTCGTGGGAACGAATTAATAAACAAGAAACATTCTACGTCATATACGTCATAATTTTACGGCCATATAAACAATGCAAATTCAATATTCAATTTTATCGAAATTTAAGAATGAACCTTCTTTTTATTTCGTGAAATTTGGTCCATTATTGATTTTATTGCGAAAATAAATGTCCCAATGTTAAATCCCCATAGACATCCGTCTATAGGGATTTGGACGACTATGGGCATTTAATACGTGGGAAATATTTCTTATTTGAGAAATAATGGACCCATTTTCAAACTATAACTTTTGTTTTCTTAGTTAGATCATTTCCAAGCTAACTAAACAAGAATGACAGTAAATTTCATTTTTCGCCTCCTCCTGCAGATGCTTCAGCTTCTTTTCCCATAGAGAAATCAGTTTTCGTCATAAAATCAATCTTTGACCAAATTTCATGAAATAAAAAGAAGGTTCATTCTCAAATTTTGCTCACATTTACTATTAACGAAACAAAAATGTTTTTGCATTGTTTAGATAGCCGTAAAATTTGGACAGGTTTCGTGAAATAGACAGTAGTTACTACTGATGGAGATGTGCTGCTGTGTACGGGTTAAACATGACAACAAAGATTTCGCTGGAAAATAAAGTTGTTACAATGAGGGATCTTAGCTAGTTATCTCCCTTTGAAAGTGCTTATAGAAATCCGGTCCTGATTGTACATGTGATGGCATTGTTGTTTGTAAAAAAAGGCAAATGTCGCACGATTTGTTGTGAAAAGGAGCCATTACAGTGTTTTCGGCTATCGGTGATCCAGATCATCCTACAAACCTGCGGAATCTGATCCGGGACTGTCTTTATTTGTCATATTCATATTTTAACACTTACCGTATTATTAATTGTATTGCAAAATATGTTGACAATCTGATATGTGTCTGCTCTGTTCGCAATCTCAATTCTAGTATCATTCAGTAAGGAACAAATGCTAAAATACACCATAGGACCTGGGGCCCGTTTCACTAAACTTCGTATGACTAAAATGTTCGTAAGTGCAAATTTAGGGTCGTCTGGATATTTCAATTCATGGATTTACATTTGTTGAGCATATGCTGCATAGCTTATGCTCAATACATGTACATCCAGTAATTGTTTACAAGAAAACATTGTTAATGTTAAGTTTATACTTTTGCACTTACGAACATGTTAGGCATGCGAAGTTTAGTGCAACGGCCCCCGGATCTCTATAAATAGATTTCCAAATGGAAATAACTCATTAAGGATAAGAGCTGATTGAGGGATAGGAAGCAAATGGCATCACGTGGTTACCGAACCTGATTTTACGACGTGACGTAATTTGCGACATATTTCTTGCAGCAAACTTTCTTTTAAATTCAGCTATACCGAAGACTTTTACTATTTCATCTGTCTTTTATATTATTTGTATCCTACCAGCTGAGACCCGACCATTACAAAATAAGGTCAAAATAGCTGCAGATATTTTCCTTGCGTTTTGCTAATAAAACACGAATAAAATGATAACCCATGTCAAAGTAGGTATATTTACATGTTTATTATTGGTCTGAACTAGTCTTTAACAGGAGTACGAAATATTAAACCGCTCGCTCGTCACAAAACTACGGAGCCTTATAAGGGACATGAGAAGAGAAAAAAATGTTCTGACAAATTTTATTATTTCGTTAGAACGCATTCCAATTCGTTCTAACGCATTCCAATTCGTTCTAACGAATTCCAATTCGTTCTAACGCATTCCAATTCGTTCTAACGATTTCAATTATTTCGTTCTAACGAATTCGAATTCGTTCTAACGCATTGCAATTCGTTAGAACGCATTCCAATTCGTTCTAACGCATTCCAATTCGTTCTAACGCATTCAATTATTGCGTTCTAACGATTTCAATTATTTAGTTCTAACGAATTCGAATTCGTTCTAACGCATTGTATTTCGTTCTAACGCATTCCAATTCGTTCTAACGCATTCAATTATTGCGTTCTAACGCATTCAATTATTGCGTTCTAACTATTTAAATTCGTTCTAACTATTTCAATTATTTCGTTCTAACGAATTCGAATTCGTTCTAACGCATTGTAATTCGTTCTAACGCATTGTAATTCGTTCTAACGCATTCAATTATTGCGTTCTAACGCATTCAAATTCGTTCTAACGATTTCAATTATTGCGTTCTAACGCATTCAAATTCGTTCTAACGATTTCAATTATTTCGTTCTAACGAATTCGAATTCGTTCTAACCCATTTAAATTCGTTCTAACGCATTCCAATTCGTTCTGACGCATTCAAATTCAAAACTCAGCGGTTGAATTTCAAATAAACAGTGCAGTAACAACAACAACAACAGTGTCATTGCCGCCATTGGCATGACGAAGGTATCACGGGACAGTGGGCGGCTATATTTAAAAAGTGGGTGGACTATTTTCTATATACTTCACTACCGACCCTGCAAGTTACACAAGTGTGTCTAGTAAAATAGGTTTATGAATATTTCTTGACTTTGGGAGGCTTGACTAGGTGTATGTTTTAGAGTATTTCATAATTCTACGAAACTGAATGTTAGCTCCGGTTGATTTTGACATCTTGGAAAATGGCGCATGCTATGCTGTTTCGCCGGTACGGTTTGGCGTCAGAATTTAAGGTATTTTTCTGGCATTTGTAGCGAAAATTTGAGGTGGTTATGACCCCGATTTTTGAACCATTTTCAGGAAATGGTGTGGTGTTACAAGTGATAGAACAAGACATAACAAAGTCTCTGTGCCTTATGTTCCTCCAAATTCAGTCGTGTTTAAATTTCTGGCCAAAAATAGGTGTGTGGGGTAACTTTGTAAAAATAATTAAACACATCTGATGCGGTTACTGTATTTGTATTGTGTCGCGCGATTTGTACTTCATTTGCGAGTATTTTTCAATATTTGTCGCAAGAGCTCCTTAACTGATTGTGAGAGGCGGTGATTTTTTATAAGTCACCCGCCGCCCTCAGAAAAGCAGTAAATTTTGGCTATTTTCAACCGTCCCGTGATGCCTAAGCTGACGTTGCCCGCCGGAAGTTCATCCCATAAAGAATCAGCCCTACACATCCGCCGGAAATGGTATACAATAAGGCTGTCAGAAATGGCTAATCTACCATCCCGAAATTAAAATGGCATGACGGCTAGTCAAAAAAGCCAAGTTGCCCAATGTAGACATATACTGAGTTGTAGTATACATGTACGTTACTGTGCACCGTCTGATTCGGGCCTGAATCCCATTTCAAATATGGTGGTCAGTTGAAGTCAGAAAACCAAGAAAATGGTCAAATAGACCACCCCTGAACTAAAATGGCATGACGGCTGGTCAAACAAGTCCAGTTGCCCAATGTAGACACATACTGAAATGTAGGACTATATCCCGAGTATGCGTCGGCACCGTCGGATTCGGGCCTGAATCCCGTTTTCAAGTATGGTGGTCAATTGAAGTCAGAAATGCACGAAAATATCGACCACCACCTACAACAAAATGATATAATGAAATGCGTTAGAGCGAATTACAATGCGTTAGAACGAATTCGAATTCGTTAGAACGAAATAATGAATGCGTTAGAACGCAATAATTTAATGCGTTAGAACGAATTCGAATGCGTTAGAACGAATTCGAATTCGTTAGAACGCAATAATTGAATGCGTTAGAACGAATTACAATGCCAATGCGTTAGAACGAATTCGAATTCGTTAGAACGAAATAATTTAAATCGTTAGAACGAATTTGAATACGTTAGAACGCAATTATTGAATGCGTTAGAACGAATTGCAATGCGTTAGAACGAATTCGAATTCGTTAGAACGAAATAATTGAAATCGTTAGAACGAATTTGAATGAGTTAGAACGCAGTAATGGAATGTGTTTGAACGAATTGGAATGTGTTCGAACGAAATAATTGAAATCGTTAGAACGAATTTGAATGCGTTAAAACGCAAAAATTTAATGCGTTAGAACGAATTGCAAAGCGTTAGAACGAATTGCAATGCGTTAGAACGAATTTGAATTCGTTAGAACGAAATAATTGAGATCGCTAGAACGCAATAATTTGAATGCGTTAGAACGAATTGAAAGCAAGTAGAACGAATTGAATTTAGAACGAATTCAATGCGTTGAACGAATTCGAATTCGTTAGAACGAATGCGAATTTTAGAACAAGCAAAAATTTAAGCGTTAGAACGAATTGAAAGCGTTAGAACGAATTGCAATGCGTTAGAACGAATTTGAATTCGTTAGAACGAAATAATTGAGATCGCTAGAACGAATTTGAATGCGTTAGAACGCAATAATTGAATGCGTTAGAACGAATTGAAATGCGTTAGAACGAATTGAATCGTTAGAACGAATTCGAATTCGTTAGAACGAATTCGAATTCATTAGAACGAAATAATTGAAATCGTTAGAACGAATTCGAATGTCTTAGAACGAATTGGAATGCGTTCTAACGAAATAATCAAATTTGTCAGAACTTTTTTTTCTCTTCTCATGTCTCTTATAAGGCTCCGTACAAAACTTCAGTACAGAATGGGCTGTTATTGGGACTAAATGTTACAATGGACAGATGAAATAGTAAAAGTCATCCGTATAGCTGAGCTTATCTTTGTAAGATATTGTTATGCAATATGGAGCAGCAAACGCGTCTTCATGAGCTGTATTTTGTGGTCTCAGGATTTCGGCACAGACGTATGTCGATTTTGCGAAGAATCTATTTCCGTGTCAAACCACGGAAATCGGTTCTTCGGAAAAACAACAGAAGCTTGGGTCAAAGTACCGAGACCATCAAATGCAGCTTAACAGGACGCGTTTGATGCATTTCACCAAAATCTGTTATATATTAAGGACAATATAAAAGAATACGTACTTTGAACCGGAGGCGCTTCTGGAAGTTTCAGTAAGTGTTGTTGTTGTTTTAACCACGTGATCATGCACCTTGATAACGCAAACTATTTGCTGCTACAATCGCCTCAAAAAGCGGCATTTAATCATGTAGTATACATGTCATGATTTGACAGAATGTTGACGTCATGACGTATCGTCATTAAATCATGTTACTAATTTCTGATATGCATGCATTTGGAGCTTAATTAAAAGCAATTGTGACAGTAATCGCATGCTGAAAGTATATGTTTTAGTAATCAGAACAGAATGGTGATTCAGAAAATGCAAACACTCAATTTTCGTACGTCTCAACCAACTGGTGCCTGTTCCATTGACAGGTCCAGGGGGCCGTTTCACTAAACTTCGCACGACTAAAATGTTTGTAAGTGCAAAATTATGATTATTGATCTGTAAATTGCACATTAACAAAGTTTTCTTGCAAACCATTATTGGATTGACATTTATAAATGTAAATCCATCAATTGAGATTTCCAGACGATCCTAAATTTGCAGTTACGAACATTTTAGTCGAACGGAGTTTAATGAAACGGGCCCCAGATTCGAACAAACACGAACACTAACGTTATTGCATTATTGTAAATGCCGTTAGGCGTCTTGGCTATATATATACTAGTGACGTAACGTCATAACAACCGTCGCTCAAAACAAAACTGGAAAGTGAACAGATGTTGGTAATTTATTCGCGATATTGCGATTTCCGCATTCTACATTTAAATTTACTAATCGATACAAATGTTCAACTGTTCTGTCATTGATCCATGTATGAACCATTGACATGCGCCCGGATGAAGCTACTCGCGGGAATGGACATGTAACAATGTCTATATGTGACTGTGACTGAAGAAATGGGGCTTATTGCTTTCCGATCAATGTATATCCAGATCAGACTACGCTGGTGCATTGATAGATTGGTCACAACTGACAGACAGGGATCTTGTCATGAGATCATTATCAGGCTGCTGGAGTGTGTTATTTGATCAGGAGCTACACGTGGCACACATTCCTTAAGCCCCATTCCTCCAGTCACAGCCATGCATTCTACGTTATGCCTTACAACTGTGTATTCCGAGACTAGCGGTGTACGATAACCCAATACAATTAACACACGAGGAATAGGTACAGTGGAACCTCTCTAAACCCGACACCCTGGTGTAAGGTAGTATCTCACTGGGCTGCGACGGCTCTCGACTAGTTGGAGACAAATAAATGCGACAAAATGCGACAAAATACGCGAATTAGCGACAATTTTCACTTGGAATCACACTGAATTGGTACTTACGAGGAATACACATGTAACACACAGATGCTGCAGTTCAATCCTTAAAAGACTTAACCAAAAATTGTTGACATATTTATCATACGTCTTAGCAAAAAAAATATATTTTTGGCACTGCATGAGAATCGTGTATGAAAATGTGTCGGTTTCAACACTAGTTTCGCATTATTTACCTTGTCCATTGTTTTGTTATACAATTTCACAAATGTGCGTATCCAATTTTACATAAATTGTAAACAGTGAAACCAGTCAAAAGTAAGAATGTTTGATGAGGGTTTTTTGTGGGTGTCTGGTTCAGTGAATGTGAATGGGTTTAACGTGTCATCAACACCTAGTACTATATAGATGGGACCACAGTTTTAAAGTGTCATCCGACAGAGCAGAGGGATGGTAACACTATGTAAGTATTGTTCACACCTACGGTGGAGATTGCACTCACAATCCCTAGTACTGGGGCCCGTTTTACTAAACTTCGTTATTGAAATGTTCATAAGTGCAAAATTATGAAAGTCTGTAAATTTCACGTTAACAATGTGTTCTTGTCAACAATTATTGGATTCACATTTATTGAACATGGGCTGCATATGCAGCCTATGCTGAATAAATGTAAATCAAATAATTGAGATTACCAGACGATCCTAAATTTTCACTTACGAACATTTCAGTCGTACGAAGTTTAGTGAAATGGGCCCCAGAAGTCCAAAGTCACACATATGCCCTAGGCAAACACATATAAAAAAGGGTTACCCATAATAAAGAATATCACAATATTTGTACTGGTTTATCACAATGACTATGTATTTGCAGGGCTCCAGATAAGCTTTGTGTATAAAGCGTATGTCACACCACGGTGACACTGGTGGGATAGTTCATTGTTGTGTCGGAACACCAAGCACGTTGTGGAAAGACACAACTAGGTACATAATTACAATGATGATGTATTTACAAATAATGATATACACAAATAATTAATATTCCAGGCAGTACGGACAACGTCCTCTCAACGGTTCACCATTGCACGATCACACAACCAAGGCATATACACGATTCTGGAACAGGTAAGTATCGTATAACAATGTTCATCACGTTCAAGATACGAACTTAAAGTTTCTATCATCCAACTCAGGTTCCCGCCATGATCACGGTGACGTAAAATGACGTCGATAAGTTATATTGAAAATGTATCGACTACTTGGGCGAAATTTAATATTTCACATACGGATGTACTACAATATAACTACAACACAAGTGTGCGATCTGAAATGAGAAGGATATTTGCAATACCCGAACATAATTTATGTCATTTATCATATCCCAGCAAAAATGGGTATCTCATTACGCATTACACATATATGTAATTAGCATAAACATTTAATTGCGACCCGGAATTACCCTGATCAGACTGCCCATGGCCAACTGCGCTAATTTAATAAAGAGCAACAGTTTCTATGCCAAGTATTTTCATGTGCAGACTCACAGTATTACATTACTAATAATAAACATTGTAGACTCTAATCAGACTGTAGGATTCCACAGGCTAACCTAAAGCATCAGTGATTGAAATAAATTATATTTCACATCATGTCCTTATTACAGCTTACTGACGTATAAATCAGTGCATTTAGAGCAGAACTGTCTGATCCGGTCTATCCTGGTTGCAATAGCATTATCACTATTTACCATTCACTGTGAACGTACATGACTTAATACAATGAATGTAGAGACGACTGGGGTTGGAGTTTTACATGTGTACAACATAGAGTAAATGAAAGTCGTCCGGAAAATTCACGTTGCATTTGTTACAAGTTAGAATTGGCAATATTCGCATGTATAATACAGGGCGCAGGACTGATATTGGACTGAATCGTAATATAAAATGCATAGCTAAATTTTAGTAAACATTTCAATCGTGTTCGCCCTTCGTTTACAAATATAATATATTGCTGCTGCAAATATTCGGAGCGACATGCAAAAAAACACATGAGAATAATATGTCATTACAATACTCACCGAATGCTCCCACATGCGAGACCTGTAATCGTTATCATTCACACGTAAACACGAATTATTACTTATTCAGTTAGATTTGATGAAGGGAGATAATCTACACCAGCAGATACATGCCATACGGCTTTTATTGACCAAGCATAAGGTCGAAATGGGTATAAATAACTCAGGTAAACGAAATAGGGCAGTATTATCGAGGATACGATAATAATGTGGTGAATTTTCGGTCTTGGCATGAGTCAGACGTAATTAGCTGCCATTAAAAGTAAATAATGAACATATGTACTTACCAGTTGCCAGTGAAAGCATGTGTCACAAAGTGATCACAAGAATGGTTGAAAGTCCGGCTACTAGAATATGGATAGTAGTAATGGGTGTCACTATGGTACGGTTTTTTAACATGTGTTTTTTACATAGACGGATTTTACCCTTGCACCGGTTGTCTATGTAAAAAACACATGTTAAAAAAACCGTACCATAGGTGACACCCCTTATTACTCCCATTTTGCTGGAGATTCGTGAATTTTATCCGGGGTGTAAACTTCTTGTATTACGCTATAGTGTTACCCTTAACATTTAGGGGTTGTACTGTTCCCTTATATAATTTTCAAATATTTTTGACAACTCCAATATTATCAAATACATATGAAAATATCCTAGAAATATTTTTCATCCACTTCTGACAACTCTAATATTGACAAAAGCAGTATGTAAGGTATTCATTTCTTGAGAAAGTGTATAGCCCTGAAAAGGGCTGTTGTCTTTTAGTAAACTAAACTATGTAGTGTTCAGTTTACTCCACATACAATCGACGACTAACTCGCACGCCCTCACAAATTTCGAGGTCTTGAAGGTCCTCTTCTTCAAAAAAGCCTTCGTCGAGCTCTGGGCAATTATGTTCTTCCCCTTGTGTGTTCAACACTGTATAGCATTTTCTACACTCTATATAGCAGGGTTCACTGCACATAGAGCATTCACCGTTCTTCTGCATTCTTATGTAGTTGGATGAACATTTTAATGACTAATGAAATAAAGATGTATGTTTTTTTTTTGCTTTAATACACATCAGAAGGATTGACCTACTTTTGATAGTTTTAGTCCATTTTTCAGATTTCGTCCAATCAGAAAGCGTGTTGTAAACACGTTTGTGTATCCTAGTGGTTTGTGCTGTTCTCCCATAATAATTTTTCAAAAATTTTTTGACAACTCCAATTTATAAAACAAATACATATGAAAATATCCTAGAAATATTTTCATCCACATTCTGACAACTCTAATATTGACAAAAGTTAATGAAAATAAATATTGATTGTAAATCAATATATTGGTATTTTCAATTTATGGGGAAAAATTGAATACAAGATATGTAAAGTTTTAACAATATTTTATTGAACAATAACATATTTTATAACATGTATGTTTAACATTCAAGAGGTATGCTCTCTGTCCGTGTATTGTGATCACTGTCCATGAAGCGTGAACAAGAGGGACACACACACATTGATTCAGTCTCACTAATCTGTACTATTTCCATTGGTATAATCTCTCTCTGTCCAGGAACCGTGAGCAATGGGTGGGCCCTTAGCCCTGATATTGTTTCAGTCTTTACACTATTCCGCAGTTCGGTTCACATCGTTTAAATAAGAAATTCACAATATTGTCATTTTCAACAACTTCGTTTCTCCATTGTTCAAATGTTAATTGTTCTACTTTAATCCTTGAATCTTTGAAGAACCCTGTCGTTACTAATAGGGCTTCCTTGAACTCATCAAACATCTCTATTTTCTCTAATTAATTCATCCTTGATGATCCCAGTTGTAAGATATTGTTCATTTGATACTTTTAGTTTGAAAGCAAGTATCAATGCTTTCCTGTATGCTATGTGATTTAATAGATCTGTCAGAGGATTCATTGTTACTGGTTTCCTGATTGCAATATGATTTGCTAGATCTGTCAAAGGATTCATTGTTTCTTCAACTGTGTCTATTCATAGAATGATTCAGTTATAATCCGTTCCTACTTTTTATAGTCTTCAGTAACAATCTATTTCCAGGATTGTTTGACTTGTTTCTTCAACTGATCCAACCACGATTCATTGGATCTAAAACGGATTTTGTTTTTAATTTGTACCCACAGTCTGTATGCTTCCAATTTCTCTTGATCGTCCAATGTCATATCTTTGAGAATTGGATACCATTCTTCCATAATTTTATAGGGATCTAATTTCTGTAGAGCTGGTAATATGAATAAATTTGTTTGTTCATCTTGATCTGTGAATAAGCACAGTTGATGTCGTACTTGACTTGGATGTTCAACCTGACATCCATAACAATTGTCATTTACTTCTTTTTTAATTAATAATTGAAGTTGTTCAACCATACATTTATTGAATGTGTCATGTATTGTCTTTCTTTGTCTAGGTATTTCTCGGGATTTCTTTATCAGACAAACTCGTTTTGTAACCACAACTCATAATTATGCCCATCATTTTTTATTGTTTATTATCTAAAAGTACTGTATAATATTTGTTGTTTCTAGAGCGAATACCTTGAAGATAATGGTTTATGACAAAAATGTAAAACGTTTATATAGGTACAACTGATTTACAAGTTTTTTCTATTCTAAATATTTGTATTGGCCCTAGAAAAGGGCCTTTTGTCTTGATCGTCTAATTCAAGTTTGCTGTTTATTATTATACTTGTTTACTCTTTTGATGTATTTTTCATGCCCACCACAGTCCCTGGATCCACAGCTTCTACATGTTAAGAGAAATCTGTGTGTAGTCCTCTTGTTAGTTTTCCACGAATCGCAAATGATGGTGCCGGAGCTCGTCGGATCTCCTCATCCCAGTCTTCTCGCTGTGGTTGCACACTCGGTCTCTCATCATTATCCCAGTTTTCTGTAGGCTTCTCCATAGTGTTCTGTGAAACATGTGTTCTGTTGATATCGTTCAGCAAATTATCGAACTTGTTCCAGTTAATTACGAAGCTATTCGAGGCTTCTCTTGCTTCAAATTTCAAATTATAGTAAGAAATAAATTCCTAAGCACGTACTCGTGAAATAAATATATTAAAGTTATCATCCTAAATGTGTAGACTCAGGTTGTACTCTGAACAATGTAATGCTTCTCATAGAATGTAAATTAATGATTTTATGATCGTCTTTTATACCCATCAAACGGATTGACCTACTTTTGGTAGTTTAGTCATTTTTCAGATTTTCGTCCAATCGAAAGCGTGTTGTAAACACGTTTTTTACAGTTAAAAATTGTGTATTATATCTTGCGAAAATTTATATACACTAAATGGCCTCATGTTGTAAACTGTGAATGAGTGATCCCTAAAGTCTTTCCTTAGCATGACAGTCCAAAACGCATTATCTTCAATAATGCGTTTTGCACGCTCGTCAGTGCGTGCGAGACTTTTGGCATTACTCTCAGACAGATACAATTTTATTAACATAACCAGTAACTCCACTGGTAGCACAGCTAACCGACTGTAGTTATTAAATGTGTCCATGACTGAATTTCTGGATATTCAAACAACAATTCTTAATACAACCTTGTATATTCAATCAAAATCTCAATGTTTTATAACCGTATGGTACAGTATTGAAATTGTCAACAATGGCACGTTTTGTGTACACAGACCTAAATGTCTTGCTTTGACATTCACTCGTTTACTGTTCTGTTTACATGTCTCCGGATTTTACATGCATATACAACTTTCACTTCGGTACTTCGGTCCTCTGCACATTGAACATACGTATCAAAGTTAACTACTTGACTTGTGTTGTAATCGAGTGTCAGTCCTTTAACTTTACATTTGGATTTTTATTTCCCCAGCTTTTGTTATCAACTTGTATGCATAACTCTTTGGTCCTATACCCCTAAAACTTATTATTTTATTTCCGGGTTCTTCATCAGTCCACTTACCAAGCCTACTATTGATTATGGGAGGGTTCCATAAATTCTGCTTGTGTATGTACATACAAACTGTCTGTATCGAAATACAAGACACGCTCATTTAACTTTTCCAAAACACTGTATAGTTCAAGTCTTGCATATGCTGTTACATATGATCCCACTATAACATTTGATGTTGCATGGGATTCAATGTGTTCAAGTCTAGTTTCATAGTTAACCAATATGAATGGACATTCATTATCAAATATTTCTACATGTTTTACCATTATACATGGATTTGAAATCAAATCAAAATATTTTGAAGGATTATTGAATATATTCCGTTTGTGTCATGATTTCACGTTGTGCCAATTTACCCCATAAACAATTTAACATAATCTTTGCAAATGCTCTACGCCCGTTTGTTTGTATGTTTGATGGATCAAGACAAATACCTTCAGCTTGTTCATAATCCTTAACAAATTTTTCTTTGTCTTTTTCTGTTACACACCATCCTGGGTAACCACTTGCTTCTTGTTTGATTTTAAGAAAAATTGCCACATATCCCGAGAAAAAATCATTAGATTTTTCCGAAAAATGCCATACTTCATACACGTCTAACAACGTATAACCACAGTCCAATGCTTTATACAATTCTATTGACACCCAGGTGCCAACCAAAGCTCGTTCTTCAATTGTATGTGTACACTTTGTAGAACTTTCTTCTGCACATGTTCTACATAATGGAAACATGAGTTTGTTATTACAATGTGTTGGTAACACTGGATGAAATAGATTGTCCGGAGGGAGAACTTTACATTTTATCAAACCCTCATACTGTCGGATGTTTTCTATATCAATATTTTCTTTTGTTAAAATATCGGGGTGTCCTATCGGATATTCTTTGTGTTTACATACAAATGGATACAATGAACAAATATCAATATATTTGATTTCATCATCTGAATTTTATTCAATTCATCATTTTATTTTTATAGCATTACAACGTCCACCAAACAATCCTTCCCTAGGTTCAATCGGATCACAGTTTGGAAAGAATTGTTCGATCAACTTTTTGTATTCTTTATCAGTTTTCATTTTTAAATCAAACTCATGTTCCCATATAGTATGAATTTTAATTTTAATAACCACTTACACTGAAATATTCCAATCTTTCAAATGTTGAGAATATAAATTTTGCATTGTTTCACCATTTATCGGGTTTTTTAGATTACGATTTGGATAACATTTAGGACAACCATGCCATAGGTCCCCTAGAAACTCATAGATAGTATTTGATTCTTTGTGAAATCCATCTACAGTATAAGGACCAATTTGATATTCTCCACCATTTTTTGCATGTTGGATAACAATATTGTTTTCGTGTGCAATACTTTGAAGCCATCGAATACCTTTCATTGAAAATTTGCGTTTAATCGGATCTCTGCTTGAAATAATTCCGATCTGATTACTTGGCATATATTTGTTACGCCAAACTTTGTTACATGCGTCAGCGATTGTACTGGCTTCTAGAAACGGATCTATACCCCCATATTCCATGAATACCTTCCTGAATTCTCCACAACCACGTCTCAAATATCTACATCCGATCGACAATATTTTTCCATTTCTTGTTTGAAATTGAAACAATCGTTGTTTTTCACACGTTCGTTATACCATGATAAAAACTTTTCCCTAGCAGTTATCCCCATTGAATCTGGTTTATAATAAGAGACATCAACGTATGAACCAACATAAGCGGTAAATTTATCAGTATTTGCCCAATGTGGAAAATATCCCTTAGCCATTTCTTTCAATTCAAAGGTTTCTGGAAATTTTGCCAATCCTGAATTTATGAAATTATATGAATCAATCAATCGTATACCTCCAGTTTCCATAACCATGATGTTATTACCGTTCATTATTACCTTCGGTTGTAACACCCCCTTTTCAATGAGATGATGAAGTATGAACTGACCATCATACGCTTTGAAATTATGGGCAATAGCTGTAGCACCCTTATGTTGTTTTGAAAACAACCAATTACAAATTCTGTCAAAGTATTTTTTCCTTCAAATACTACTTCTCGTCCTTCAGGAAACCGACTACAACATTCACAATTAAATTCTAATGGTTCATTGATACATTCATCACAAGCTCTGTGTGCAATACAATAGTTAGGAATGTGTACACCAGTGTCTTGTTGACATTCGAAATCATAAATATGAAAAACGGTTCCTGATCATCTTCTTCAGTTTTGCTTTTATACTGCTGAATATGACATTTGTGGTCAAAATTAACAATCTTTTTACAAAATTTACATTTCTTCTTTCCTTTACATGTATGATTCTTCTTGGAATTGGCAAACTGTCCTCCACATTTACCGCAACATTTTATGAGTTGAAAAATTGATTTCTTTTGTCGCCCTTCAATTTGCTTGTGATTTGTAAAACACGTTCCACTATAAAATGTTCTGAGACAATCTTTACACTTAATACAATCTATCACATGACATTTTGTTTTGGAACGACATGCCTTACACGAAGTAGGGCATATATGTGTTTCGCGATTTTGGTAACCAATATCGCACATCTCACAATAGTATACACAGCCAAGAAATCCAACAATATTTGTAATGTAATCATAGTGACTTGATTATAGAATACATGTATTATTTTGGTGTATGACTGATATCATTTAAACAACAATTCTGTTTTCACATGTTGTTGATGAATCTTGATCACATATTCTGGATACATATATTGTTGTATTTTCTTATATTCTTCAATTCCACAAGCTTTTTGTGGTGAAATTCCAACTTCATTCAATAATTTCTTGGCTTCAATACTTTGTAAAGGACGTGATGACTGTCGAATTACATTCCATCGCATATTTCCATGTTGAAGAAACTTCTCTATCAGCATGACATTTTCCAACAACAATAGCCCTGGCTAAGCACATATTGTCTTTTGAATTTTTCAATTTTTACAACAGTTTTCTTTTTTTCGTGAAAACTCGAGAATCAATTTCAGAGGTCATCTTCTTTCTTCCAGAACCTGTTGGCATTTTGGTAAACGTTGTTTCAATTGTCATCTCACCATCGTTCAAATTAAAATCCATATTCGATTGTATAACTTTTTTCTATTTCTTGTAACAATATATTCCATTCAAATCTTCAACATTTAAGAATGGAATCGGTATCCCCATCTTTAATGCAGGATGATTTAATGTTACTGATTTTTGTCGTGTGGATCACCATCAATTCGTTCGATGATTTGATGAACGATATCATCAAATAATACCCCAACGAAATTTTGAGGTGTTCGTCTACATCAAATTTCTTGAATGTTGTTTTAAAAACTGATGATTCAGTTCTGAATTTTTCTTGATCTTCGACTTTTTTCTTGTATAAGATCATAAAATCTTCTAACATCTGGTGGCTCTTCGGTTTCACTCTCGGTGTCCGAGTATGGTACAAGTGGCATGTTGAATTTTATAATAAAGTATTAATCAATTTACAACAGCTTATATACTAGCGTTAAACCGTGACGTCTATAAAAGAAGCCATAAATCCCATATGGTCATCATTAGTCTACTGAACTCTGAAGCGACATGGACTCTCAAGCGACAGATCGATCTTCCATTCAACTACAAAAAACACGAGGAACATTTTGCTGACTATTTCGAAAGTATGAAATATTGGCACAAAGGATGTGAAATGAATTTATATGTAAATCCGTTTACTCATGAAGTTGAATTCAGCAACATACCGAAAACCTATTCTATAAAACATAATGGGAACTTTGTTGGATCGTTTACATCTTACAATTATTTGGGCGACTCTGAGTACCTGATTTCTACAGGAAAGAGGTTTACAAAATTCAGCATCGATGAGAAATATGGAGGGAACGAAATATCACCTAACAGATGTTACATCTGCAATCAACGGAGCATTGGGCTAATAAATGTAGCCAGAAGCTACAAGGAAAGTACATGGATGTGTTTGTGAATCCATATTCTCATGAAGTTCAATTTTTGGATTCTCCTAGTATTACCCAAGACCTGTGTGTTGGAAAATTCATGTCTTATTAAAACGAAGAGAGTCATCTGAAGCTACCAAGAAATGTTATGTACGCTGGATGTTTCATCTGTAAATCGAAATTACATTGGGCTTGTGATTGTGACCAGAAACCAACGCCTAACACATGGTGGATGTTAAGACCACCGAGAAACCAGTGAACAATCGTAAACGTAAACGCCAAGATGAACCGAGTGTTCAAATCAAGAAGAGGAAAATTGCGGTTCCAGTCAAGAAGATGAAAAATGACTTTTAGATTTGATTGATTTATTTGTATTGTTAAATGAATACAATTTTGAATAGACACTATTACACATGTTGTAAATATATTGTTGTTCAATAAAATATTGTTAAATGAATACAAGTTGAAATGTATTTTCTTGTTTTGTTATTTATCATTTTTATAATTCATATGGTTAATTCATATGATATATGCAAGTGTTTCTTTCTGGAAAATATTGTGGTCCTGAAAAGGACCGTTGATCTCTGTCTAATAGAATTCAGACAGATCAGGATATAAGTTATTCAATGTAACTTTCCAAACAATTTTTTGTTTGGAAGGCCAATGATATCCACGTCTTGCAAAGAATTGTTGAATAATTCTTTATTTCTCTCTTTTTCTTCCTTAACATCATTTTTCCTGGAGAATACAATGTTTCTCAAACGGTGGAAGAATTTCTTGATCTGCATTCTGGTATGTAATAATGAATAGAATGAATACTATACGCTTTAAATCCAGAAATGATTTCAGCTATGATTTCATTGGGTAAAAAATTAGAGGATTTGATTGGTTAAGTATTCTACCCCTCTCATTGGATGATTTTCAATCCGTTTTTACAGTCAAGCTTGTGTAAACAAACTTTGTTCACAAAACGCGTTTTACAACAAGCTTTCTGATTGGACGAAAATCTGAAAAATTGACTAAACTATAAAAAGTAGGTCAATCCGTTTAATGGGTATAAAAGCATGTGTTTTTTAACACATACTTCACATGTTTCATTGAACACTCAAAGAAATGAATACCGAACGAAGCAATATGATGGGAAGGCGGATCGCAGATTTGGTTGAAGTCGTAGGGTCGATGCAGAAAGACATAGAAACGTTACAAATGGTTACGGCTGACCTGTTGAGGAAAATAAAGGAAAAGCCAAAACCTGCTTACAAAGAATTTGAAATGGAGGACGGCAAGAGTTTTACGACAGAAGCAAAACCTGACACTACAGGCGTTTTGAAAGTTAAAACTCGAGAATCAAACAACAAATGGTGCCGTACTACCATTGAATATTAATTTGTACAGTTGTACACACTAAGCAAAAACGGCCTTTTTCAGGGCCACCACACATTATTACGAAAAGATTACTTTGCAATGTATATCCTATTAACTTTGTATATTGTATCATTAGTTGTTAAACATTAAGCATTTTGCAACAGCTTCTATACTATCGTTATATCGTGACGTTTATAAAATAAGCCATAAATTCCATAGGGATATCATTAGTCTACTGAACTCTGAAGCGAAAGCATTACATTGTTTAGAGCACAGCCCCCTGATAAAATGGATCAACTAAGAAAACATTGTGATCAGCATCCGGAAGTCGAAGAATGTAAATGTTTCGATTTTCTCAAAAATTGTACTATAGGCATAGTAAACGGAGAATACACTATTAATAATGTAAACATTTATGAATCACCCAAATATCAATATTATCCTTTCATAGGGTACATAACAAACAATTCTAGATTTATACCGTTTTGGTATTTGCCCAAAGATAACTGTGATAGAAAAAAATAAAATTTATAGGTTAGTAAGTTCTAGAACATATGGGAAGGATAGTCAGATTTACTTTGACAAGGATCTTAAACCTTTGCTTCATCTATACAGTCATAAAATTCCTTTTTTTGAGGGATTTGAACATAGAAACTTAAAAGTTATTAAGAGTTATCCCAGTACCCCCCAATTAAATGTTAGAAAAAGAGTACTGTAAATGGAATATTGGTTAGTAGCTATCGTTTTGTAAGATACACTGTGATTGGTCACTTGATTTTATCAATTTCTAAGTAGGTCAATCCTTCTGATGGGTATAAAAGACGATCATAAATCATTAATTTAACACATTCTACACTATGGCTGACAACAGAAGTTACGATTTTGGCGTTCAAGATTTTGATATATTAGCAGAGACGATGAATGAAAAAATATCAACCATCCTTCCAGCCACCACAACAACAACAACAACTACAACAGCAACCAACTGTTCCTGTATACATTACATTAGAGAAGAAGAAAGAAGATTCCATGATATTGAAAGAACTACAGAAACTGAACAACAATACAGAAAGAATATTACAGAAACTAGAGAACATCGCATCACGACATAGTGTTCAACTGGACCGCATGACAGACACATTATCAAAGAAACTAGAGAAACAGTGTGAAAATCGGGACTTGACATTTAACACAAAACCATTGAAAGTGCCTATTAAGTTTGAATTGGACAAGAAAACAGTGGCGCAGATCAGTCAACATGCAGAAAGGGCCCTGTGTGGTACAGTTGACGAAAAAATACATTCACATAAAAGTGGGGTTGGTGCACATCGTAAACACATTCGTCCAGAAAAAGAAAATCATTTGATTCCACGAAAATAAAATAGTACCAGTACTCGTGGGAAATAAAAATTAAAAAAAAAAAAAAAAAAAAAAAAAATATTGTACCAGTACTCGTGTCTTTTTTTATTTTAAAAATGTACCAGTACTCGTGTCTTTTTAAAAAATAAAAATAACAGTACTCGCACCTTTACCCAAACGGCCCTTTTCAGGGCCATCCCAAACTATTCGAACAGAATTCCTTTTCAAATAAAACATTGCTATACACATGATAGTATATATTACATATGGACCTTGTACTGTAAACAATGGATAACGAAGACCTATTGTCTTTGTTATTTCAACATCCCTGTAACATTTATATAGCAGGTCCGAGTGGATGTGGAAAAACTGAAATTGTACAAAAGATTATTGATTATCGTAAAGATTTATTTAATATTGTACCCAAAAAAGTAATATGGTGTTACAAAGAATGGCAACCCAGTTATACTATTATGCAAGAAAAGTTCAATTTCCTTAAATTTATTGAAGGTATCCCGGATGATGAAAATGAAATTGTATCCGATGTAACAATCCCACATTCTGTAGTATTTGATGATATGTTAGGAGAATAGATAAGAATAAAAAATAAAATTATGGTTTACAAGAAAAGGTCATCATAGAAATTCAAGTGTAATATATATTACACAAAATATGTTTCAACAAAATAAATCGAGTAGAAACTATAAGTCTTAACTCTCGTTACATGATTTTATTTAGAAATGAACGTGATGGGTTACAAATTAAAAACATTATCACGTCAAATGCAAAGTCCACACTTAATTTCAGCTACAATGATGCTACTTCTCAGGAACATGGTTATTTGTTAATTGATTTTCAATCAAGAATTAAAAAACAATTCCGTTTAAGAAGTGACATTTTTCATCGTTGGCTTACAGATAAGGATACTAGAGGAACCTACTATTTATTCTCCAATATAGTAATATAGATATCAGTATTGTATTTTCTATCAAGGTACCAACATGGCTTTCTCATACACATCAGGAAATATATCCATGCTTTAAGAAATTTGAGTGATGAACAACATAAACTTACAAGAGAAATAATATTGAAATCTGGGTTAAAAGAGATATTGAAATGGTTTTCAGTAGCTGCTCAAAATATAGTTGTAAAATAAACAAAATTAACAAAACAAACACATGCGTTTTATAGAAAAAAAATAAAAAAGATGTTAAACAATTAGCGGATCCTACAGTTGATGATAATACAAAGAAAAAAAATAATATTAAAACCTGGTGGAGGAGGATTTTTAGGTGGTGTAATTATTAGAAGTTTACTTCGTTGGACAGGTACAAAAAAACGTGAAAAATAGAAAACTAACCAAAAAACAAACTAAAAAAAAAACGAAAACAATTAAAAAAACAAAAGAAAACACGAAATAAAAAATCTCAAAAGAAAACAACTAAAAAGAAAACAACTAAAAAGCAAAATGAATCTTCAAGATTTTCTTCAATGTCTAGTATGTCTACAAATCCTAGTCCTGTTTAATTCGCGTAGATCTATATCACCGTTTCATACACCCTCATTGAGTGGGAAACCTCAGTTCACATCGACACCTATTTCCATTAGATCACCACAATTACCATTTACACCAACTTCTAGCAAATCTGGATCATCATACAATACATCTTTTCCCAGTAATTCGGGTTCATTTGAGAGACAGCCTCCAAAAAAAAAGAAGTATAAGTATGGCCCTGAAATTGAAAATTGGTTTAGACTTGTTAATAAAACAACAAAAGAACATGAAAAACTGTTACAGGAATATAATGCATTGGATGAACATCCAATAGCTAGGTTTTCACCGTTAAGAACACCTTTGAGATCTCCTAAAACCAAAGAAACTATCAGAAACAAACTTATTCAAAAAGAAAAGGAAATAAAACATCTAAAAGATTTTGCGTTTAAAAATCCAGAATTAAGAGTAAAAATTAAAAGCTACTTAGGTGTATAAATACAGTTATTAATTAATTTTGTGTCATTCAATATAAAGTATTGTTAGTATAAAGATGGGTAAGGTCAAGAATAAAACCAGTAAAAATAAACCATTAATTAAAAAACATGTGGTATGCTTTGGGCTATAGCTAATGAACCTAAAAAATATCGTGAAAAATTAATAAAAAATGCACCAAATCATATAATTAAGTGTATTTGCGAATGTTGTCTCAATCTCTTAAAAGGCAATGTCACACTTACATCTGATCAGAAAATCATAAATTTTATCTAGCGTAAACATCTCAGACAACTTGCATCAAAATCAATTTCAATTAAGAAAAAGAAAAATATTATAAATCAGACAGGAGGTATTTTACCATTTTTACTTCCATTAATAGGTAAAGCTATTCTAGGTGGTGCACTTGGTGTTGGTGCACGAGCAGGTATTCGAGCTCTAGTTAAATAATGGCAGTCCGAAAAATGGCACTTGTTCCTTTTCATTTACTGGAAGAAATGAATAAATGGAAAATAGAACAAAGTCAAAAACCTCAACTTTCACCGGATCCACAAATTGCAAATACAGCTAAACTTCAAAAAAATTTATTTAACCTTTTAGAAAGAACAGATTTATCGGAAAGTGAAAAGGTAAGACAGCACGGAGAAACATTACATAAATTTCAGGAATCATTTAAAAAAGTTTTAGAACCTCAACATGTTACAGTAAATGAAAGTACAAAAATACCACTTAATGATAGGATTTTACAAAGTATACCAAAAACAATGCAAAGAAAGGCAGAACTTCTTTTAAGCATGCTGAAAGATAATCCAAAAATCAGTTGGGATGAAAATGGATTAGTAACATATAAATGAAAACTTATAAGGGGATCAAATATTATTGATTTAGTTAATGACACTTTACGTCAAAGAAAAGGTATTTAACCCCAGAGGCTGGGAGACATTCAGTACAGCTTTACAGAACTCAATATACCACAAGACGTAGTTGGTAATAGACAACGATGGAACTGGATGCATAAATATCAAACTGATACATCTGACATTGAGTCGGATTCAATATTTAGTACACCTAAAACAGTAATGAAACATCGTAAAACACCAAAATCAAAATTTCAGTCACCCAACTGGTATAAAAAGAAAGTCTGATTTAACATATCTTAAAAAAATAAAAAATGGGAGCCTTATTAAAGCACAAAGAGAAGAAACTTAATTCATTACTAAAGAAAATATAATTATGATCCAAAAAGTTCAATTGCCTACACAAGTGCAAAACACTTGTATGATTCAATTAAACGAATAAACACATTTTCAGATGTTAGATTAAAACATATACAAGAATGGTTGAGCAGACAGAAAACTATACACTTCATAAACAAATTCAAAGACGTTTTACACGTCGTAAGACAATAGTAGGTGGTATCGATCAACAATGGCAGGCTGATTTGGCAGATATGCAACAATTATCAGGTGAAAATGAGAATCAAAGATATCTATTGTGTGTAATAGATGTATTTTCAAAATATGCATGGGTCATACCCCTTCCTAACAAAACGGGGAAAACATTGATTAATGCGTTTGATTTGATACTAAAGACATCAAAACGAAAGCCACGGTCTTTACAAAGTGATAAAGGAACGGAATTTAAAAATAAAGAATTTCAACATTTCTTGAAATCTAAGCACATTCATTTTTTACACACCGAAAACCCTGAAACTAAAGCAAGTATAGTTGAACGATTTCAAAGAACTTTAAAAACACGTATGTGGAAATATTTCACATATCATCAAACTAGAAAATATATTGATATTTTACAAAATATTGTTGATGGATACAACCGAACATACCATCGTAGTATTAAGAGGACCCCAATTTCTGTCAATACCTCAAACAGAAATTGAGGTTACACATGCATTGTATGGAATGAAACAAGCTATTCCAGCCAAAAAACAAATTACATGTCGGTGATTTAGTTCGTTATTAATAAAACAAAACGCACATTTGAAAAGGATTATCTACCAAACTGGACGACAGAATTATTTAAAAATATTTCTTAATAAAAGTTTAAAACCACCAACTTCATAAAATTGAAGATCTTGATGGTGAAAAAATAATGGGTACATTTTACGGAAAGGAAATTCAAGGTATAAAAGATGATGAAATATATGAAATTGAATCAGTTCTTGCTCGACGTACAAGACGTGTAGGTAATAAAACAATCAAGGAAACTAAAGTTCATTGGATGGGTTATCCGTCAAAGTTTGATAGTTGGATTTCGTCATCAAACATAATATGAATGAACAAGATATAATTGAAAACGGAAAAATAGAAAAACAAGAGTTTTCATTTTGTGGTAAACGAATACCCAAAAATCAATTTCAATATATTTCTCAAGTAGTTATAATATATGCAATTGTTGCAACAGCCATCATTCATTTAAGTATCCAAAGTCCTAATCGTGAATTGTGGCTCGTTCTTTTAAGTAGTTCTCTTGGATACATTTTACCAAGTCCTGGGTTAAAATTTAGCAAAAAACCACAGACAGGCTTCGATTTTACAGACGGTAAAAAATGAATTCATTTTACGTAACCTTACTGAGTGATAGTTCTATGGATATTTATCCATCAAATATACAATGTTGTTTTAAAGTTAAATTACCTCGAACAGTTCGAATCGATAAAGAAAACTGGGAATTAGCATTAGCTGAATTAATTATTCCTTCACAGTTTTTAAATATTACCAAAGACGAAACAGAATTTAATATATAACAAAAGAGTTTATCTTTCTACTCGATGTTTCAGAAATAAAAAAATAAAAAATTTGATATAAATGAGATAGGCTTTGGTGAAGATGGTACTCCGAATAAATGGATTATCAAATTTAATTTCCAACCTGGATCCTATTCATCAATAGCTCATGTATTGGAAACAATTGATAATATCATTCAAGATTCTTTTGGCGATATTTTTAAAAAAACAAGCAAGCGATTAACGTTTCATATTCTCCGGGTATGAAACGTCCAAAATTTAGTTTCCATAAAATTCGCAAAACAGGAATTAAATTTAACCCTACATTGTTTTTAAAGTTAGGTGGAGATCCAAAGTTAGTAAACGATACATTTTTTTCAAGCAGTAATGCAAATGATTTTTTTCCACATTTGTCAAATTTAAATGAGGGGTTTAATCATTTGTTTATTTACTCTGATATTGTTGAATATTCGATTGTAGGACATATTCAGGCTCCGATTTTAAGAGTTGTACCATTCAAAAACATCAAATTCAATTGAAAATGATATAGGTAGTCAACATATTAACCATGAATTTTTAAACTTACATTATATGCCTATAACATAATCTGATTTGATACAATATCGATATAAATATAAGAGGAGATTCGGCAATCCTGTTCATTTTGTTCTTGGAAAGTCTATGGTGAAGTTACATTTTAGGAAAAGAAAAATAGATTGAAAATGCATCCTGTATATCGAGGAGTTACACGTCAGTATGGGCAGGTTTAGGATCCTTGTTCAAATCTGCAATTAGAACCGTTTCTCCAATTATAAAACCAATAATAAAAACTGGAGTAAATTCTTTTAAAAATAGAAGGAATGAAACAAGGAATAGGTTTAGCTCAAGATATTTTTCTTCAACACAAAAATCCAAAGGATGTAATTATTTCACGAGGTAAACAAACAATGAATTCACTAGGAAAATCATTTTTGAAGAAATTAGGTATAAAAAACAAAGAAAAATAAGAGGAAACATCAGTCGCGTTCAATACATCGTAGAGTTAAGGTCCATAAATCAAGTAACAATCAAAAAGGTAAAAGGAGATGAAAAATATCTAACAGAAATTTAGATATTTTTGATCAAAATAAAATAAAAAATGATGCAAAACGGTTCTTGTGAATGTAGTAAGACTGAGTTGGATGTTCAATCAGTACCTCCAACCATGACTGCCATGCATGAAAGTCAATGGATTGAAACATTTTCCGATTTCCTCTCTCAACAATAATGCTCCAATAGAATTTGTAATTCCACCACAAACAGATAAATGGACAGATTTATCTCAATCTTACATGTATTTGAAATTGAAAATTTTAAAAATATAGATAATACTACATTAGACCCCGATAATAATATTGCTCCAGTTAACAATTTCTTTCATAGTATCTTCAGTAATATTGATTTATATCTAAACAATAAACTGATAACAAATAATTCTGATACATATCCTTTTCGGGCATATTTAGAAAAATCTTTTGTCATATAACGCTGAATGTAAATCAACACAATTAGCGGCTAGTGAAATGTGGTTGAAAGATACCGCTGGTAAATATGAGATTGTTGACATTGCAGGTGAAAATGTAGGTCTTAATAAGAGGAATTCATTTATTTCGGGGAGTAAAGTAATCGAACTTCAAGCACGATTGCATTTGGATTTATTTTTACAAGAAAAATATTTACCCAATGGAATTGAAATTAGAATAAGACTCAATAGAGCATCGCCAAAGTTTTGTTTAATAGGCGGTACTGACGCACCAGAGACAAAAATAGATTTTGAAAATGTTAGTTTCAATGTAAGAACTGTTGAGCTATTACCGTCTGTGTCCAATGACATGAACAGACTCATAGCTCAAAAGAATATGAAAATTCCTATACGTAGAGTAGAAGTCAAAACATTCACAATTGCAACTGGAATGCGCTCAAAAATAGAAGATCATCTTTTTCAGGGGCAATTACCGAAACGGATATTCATTGGTAAGGTTGATAATGCTAGTTTCAATGGGGAATACGCAAAAAATCCATTCAATTTTCAGCATTTTAATCTATCAAAAATTGATGTAAATTGTAATGGTCATGGTATTTTCAACCGTCCATTTGAGCCGGATTTTGAACATAAATTATATCTTAAATCATACATGTCTTTGTATCAAGCTGTGTCTTCACTAGGTCAAAACAAATCATTTGATATTACTAGAGATGAATATGTAAATGGATATTGTTTGTGGGGGTATGACTTGACACCTGACCAGGGCAGTGAAGAGGGACACCTACACCCTATAAGAACTGGAAATCTACGCCTTGAGCTTCAGTTTGCCAGAGCACTTGAAAAAGTCATCAATGTCATAGTGTTCTCAGAGTTGATAACCAGATTGAAATAAATAGTCTTCGTGAAGTGATCACCGACTATTAATATTGGACAATTATGAACAAAACAAATCCTGAAAGTAACGTATTGGTGAAATCAACATCCAAAGATGGAAACCATCGAATTACAGTATATTCTGGATCGAGAAATATGGCTGAAGAGATTAAACGGAATAGTATGCCCAAAAGACAAGCTACCAAATCACAGACCATTAGACGTCCAAGCGTACATAATCAACACGGATAATTCTGATCAACCTGGAAAACATTGGGTAACTATTGTATTTGATCAGAAGAATGAAGCCATCTACTTTGACTCCTATGGATTACCACCACTACACGCAGAAATATTGTCTTTCTTGACAAACAATTCTACGAAATGGACATTTAACAAACAGAGATTACAAAGTGTATTCAGTACAACATGTGGAAAATACTGTGTGTTTGTGTTGTTTGCGATTGCAAGAGGAAATACTCTGCGTCTCTGTATTCAATAAACATTCAGTTCATCAAATTACTTCAAGAATGATAGGACTATAACGATCTGGTTCAAACATCACTTCGGAACACTCTACGAAGGACCTCAGCAAAGTTCAACATCTGTCGGGTGTCAATGTTGTAAACCACAACAATATCATCATGCCATGTCTTTGCATTTTCCAAAATTACTTCATGTTGCAAATATGTTAACATAATATTGCATGTACCTTTGTAAAGATCAAATATGAATATCATATCTGGTCTATAATTCCATGTTGTAAATATGTTGTTGTTCAATAAAATATTGTTAAAACTTTACATATCTTGTATTCAATTTTTCCCACTATAAATTGAAAAAATACCATTATATTGATTTACAATCAATATTTATTTTCATTAACTTTTGTCAATATTAGAGTTGTCAGAAGTGGATGAAAAATATTTCTAGGATATTTTCATATGTATTTGATATATTGGAGTTGTCAAAAATATTTGAAAATTATATAAGGGAACAGTACAACCCCTAAATGTTAAGGGTAACACTATAGCGTAATACAAGAAGTTTGCACCCCGGATAAAATTCACGAATCTCCAGCAAAATGGGAGTAATAAGGGGTGTCACCTATGGTACGGTTTTTTTAACATGTGTTTTTTACATAGACAACCGGTGCAAGGGTAAAATCCGTCTATGTAAAAAACACATGTTAAAAAACCGTACCATAGTGACACCCATTACTACTATGGATACTGTGACGAGTCGAGAGACAGTTCCATTAGTGAAGTTATTTTGTTTCTTTTATTTTACTGGTTGCATACCGATAATGAAGAATGAATATGCTACTACGAGTTACTTCAATCTGCCCGTCCATCTATCTATTTCTCCTTGCTCCATTGTGTTGTCAGATGATGTGATGATACCACAATTTATTTTGCTACCCCACCAACTTCCATGTAACCGCGTGTGCTGGTGTGCTAGCGACAACTATACCATTTAGGGTGGTGGCTCAGTAGCCCGCCACAGAAGTCGGGATGTCCCACATGGGCCGTGGTGCCTTCATACA